>KV744953.1:0-71082 GCA_001692735.1 Lepidopterella palustris CBS 459.81
TAATGATGCAGCTATGTACATTTATCCGCGTACGTGCCACCGTATATTCGGCGATGTGGATATTGCAAGCCCGCCGCCGCCGCTTCCTACGCTGAGTCGGATTCGAGTGTGCGCAGGCGTGGTTGGCTGAGGACACTAATGGCTTGTATGCTGCTAGGAAGCGGGTCGCGGAGTGGAAGGTCTGATGGAGTAAAGGAGGAGCTAGAAGAGCACCAGCCAAAGAGGAAAAAGTGGCAGTCTCAGCACACTTTTAGAGAGGAGGATACCTGGGGTCCGTACTCGGACGATACGGCCGTTTGAATTGAAAGGCCTCGAAGGGTGAGGATGAGGACGACTGTTTCTTGGAAATTTGTTGGGGGTGTGAGGTGAGTGTATTTACTGTAGTTTGTAGTGAGTGGTATTGGATGATATGAATGCCTCGAGCAACGGGTTCACCATGTTTGTCTAATTATCATCGGGTCCGAAGGAGGTGCGAGAAAAAAAAAGGGGGGGGCATCTCTTTCATAGTATTTTTCTGCTTCATAATTCTCTACCATCAACTAATCAATGAGAAAATGAGGGTATTTTAGGTGTGGCTAGACACCGCTGCGATATTTAGGCCCGACTGAGATTGGGCTTCAGACTTTCGCGTCAAGGTATCGCCATCCAGCCCAAAAGTATCATAAGCACCCTGAAGCTAAAAACGTCACTCAGCTAGGTGACTGATGTAAAGCCTGTGCAGTGTGAAATTCTTCCTTTTTTTCTTGCTTGCATTATCTAGCGCTAGGGCGTGGGACTGTTGCCTTTTGTTTTGCTCCCGAAACCTGGGGAATTCTCAATATACTGTGTTAATCAGCATTCACAAATACCGAGGCTTTGTCTGAATGGTCCTCCCCGATTTCAACACTGGCTAAGTTACGCGCGAGGCCCACTCAAAGGCCAAAGGCCAACTCTGGAGTGACAAAATAAATGTTGCGGATTTAGGCCACGAGGCCTGCGGAAGGGGAGAGGTGGGAGTATCAAAATCCCGATTACCATTCAGAATCGAGTTGCTATTTTCACCCTCGCCGAACGACCCTCCCTGCATGTCTCGAAAGCCTCGGGCGAGGCGATGGCGTTACAGGCGTGCCGGCGGGGATTCCAAAGAATCAGAGACTGTCTCGATCACTGTCAGCAAATATTGTCAGCTGTAGCGAGTTAGCTGATGCTAAGATGAAAAAGGAGCTGAGGATTGTGTTGAGAGGGGACTGCGACCTATATACTATATTTATAAATAGAGAGAGAGAGAGAGAGAGAGAGAGAAGTGTGAGACCCACTAGTACAGGTAGCTTGCAGTGATAGAGGTGGTGATACGTGATACGTGATACGGGAGCTGAAACGCTGCAGCGGACAAACAACGTCCTCCCTCCACCGTTTGTACGCTCGATCGTCCGCCCCGCAACCCACAAACGCCAGCCTGGCGTCATTTTAAAAGACTAATGCGCGCCTCATAGCAAACAATGGCGGCGGCCATAAAATCGCCCACACCCTGCCGTCGTGCGCCATGAAGTTCGTTCAACTCCACCACGCCCATTCCGGATCCCGACCAACGGCCCTAATGTCCAACTTCACCATGCTATCCCTATCCCGGATGGAAACCCTGCTCGACACCCTCAACCTCATGCTGGCCATCCTCGTCCCTGTCGGTGTCATTGGCGGTATAGTCGCCGTTTTCTACTTCAACCTCATCGACACCGCCGGCCCGGTTCCCTCTCCTCGGACGCACCCGAGAGTAGTCCTTCAGCCTCCCGAGCGGTATCAGCGCCGAGGCCGAACCGTTTCGCGCCGTCCCCGAGCACCGACGCCGCCTAGGGCACCAGATGGGCGTCCGTACAGCCCCCCTCTGCGTCGCCGTGAACCGCTTCGGCTGCAGCAAGTCCCAAAATCGTTCTCTACGAGCGGCGACTTGGCTTACTCACTCGGCCATCTGCAAGGCCAGCTCCATGCCGTCTTCGACCGCCTTGGCCGTGTTGAGAGCGAGAGGAGCTTGGGCGCGGGTCAGCGTCTCTATCCCATGCAGAGCCGAGGGTTCTTCAATTCCGGCGGAGATGTGAATTCGCTCGGGTTTTTTCAGCCACGCCGACGGCAGAATCTTTGGAGGTATGTCAGCGATGGGTGGAGCGATGGCGACGAGGAGTTGTTTGACAGGGAGGTTGAGGAGGTTGAAGGTGCGGATGAGGGAATGGAGGGCCATGATGACGGGATTTGGAGGCGTAAGGATGAGGAGAGGGATGGAGATGGGAAGGCGGGGCCGAGTAGGGGGCCTGTTCGGGGAGCTTCGCCGTCCGCTGGTGGGGAGGAAAAGGCCGAGGGCGCTGGTGCGCGAAATGTGACCGTGGAAGATGAGACTCCGGCGTGTGCGAAGCACGAAGTTCCAGCGCAGGCAGCCGTGCGTACGGAATCGAGAGAGTCGCAATCGTTTCAGGGAAAGGGGAAAGGGAAGGATGTGGTGCTCCTGGTGGATGGAGACTCCTGGGAGAGCGGGCTGTTTGACTCGCATCATTCTCGGTTCTGAGCCGTGGCTAATCCTCGTTCTATTGTGAGTAAAGAGGAAGAGGTGTTTGGTTTTGGGTTTTCTGTGTAGTACACAGTGTGTAGACTAAATCTAGATTGCTAGAATCCTTCTTTGTGTTTCCAGATGACACTTAACAGCGCGTCGTAATCCAAGAAACCATCAGTGCTAATCTCTCACATATTCATCGCGGCCTACCCATAAGGTTCTCTGTTTGCTCACGGAAATTCCAGCACCGCAAAACGGTCATAACTACGCAGCCTCAAGGCGGCCTCCCAAACCGAAAAGCTTGCAAGCTATCAAATCATCCAACTCTGCTAAAACATCATCAGCCTCGCACCGAAACCGGAGGACCAGCACACGGCAGCAAACTTCCACTAGGAATGATAAATAAGCCCATTGATACCTCCACCCACAGCATACCACTAAGCACCCAAACCCCTTTTCCGAGGCTCCAATCAACGCCCCCTCACAATCTCCTCTCAGAACCAAAACTTACCCTTAAAACCCAACCCATCCACGCAATACCAATGGACAAGCTCGATTCCCCAATCATCTCCATCCTCGGCGCCATGATCGCCGGCTCCTCCCTCTTCATATCGACCTGGCCCATCCGTGACATGCTCCGGCTGCGAGCCGAACTCTTTCGAGTCAAGAGAAAAAAAAAATTGCTGACAGTTAACCGCCTTGTATGCCGAGTCAAGCAGTTGGAAGCTATATTCGCACCGGCGAGTAAAATTGGTGACTCCTGAACTTCCTGAAGTGCCGTGGTGCGCGGAGACCGGGCCTGTGGATTCGGAGGGGTGGCAGATCTCGACTGTTCACGGCTTCGGCGGAGCCAACGATGCGGATGGGGTTCGGCGTATTTCAGGGCGATGTCGAGGTGGTGTGAGCGCAGCGGTGAATATAGGTGGGCGTGCGGAGACAGAAGTGGGGTTGAGCAACCCGCATCGTCATATTGGAGAAAAGGGATCCGTAGTGCATGAGAAGGTAGAATTGACAAGAGTAGAGCCCGAAGCAGAAGATGAAGCAACGACGATGCACGGAACCTGGTATCTCGGCATAAGCGAAGGCAAAGTCAAAGGCAAAGGCAAAGGCAAAGGCAAAGGCAAAGGCAAAGGCAAAGGCAAAGGCAAAGGCAAAGGCAAAGGCAAAGGCAAAGGCAAAGGCAAAGGCAAAGAAAATGCTGTACGAAAGTCAAAGGAAATGCCGTACCAAAGTCAAAGAAAAGGCCATACCAAAGTCAAAAAAATAGCCGTACCCAACATAACAGAGATAATAGCCTTCTGTCCCATCACGCTAAAGACCCTCAGACGCCAGTCACACCTTGCAGAAGAGTTAGCAACATATCGCATTTCTCAGATCTGGACTTGAACACGCAACCGACGTAGAAAAGTCGCACCTACCATGACCCACCCCACGAGCCAGTTCCAACCGAAGAAAGCCACGGAGGGCCATAATCTACCAGCTGTCCCTCAACCCTCCCAGGCCGAGGAAAACACAGCTCCTCCAGCACCGGCAAACCATCTCCGCAAGCACCACCATCGTCATCATCACAAGACGCCCTCCCCAGAATTGCTGCACTGCAAATCGCCCAAGTATTACGGCGTTGATTAGTATAATCAACCCACTGCACATGCATGGCGTGGAGCCGACGGCACCTGGTACTTCAACCACCCCAATGCTGCTGTAAAAGGTGATCCTGAAGTCCCAGCATACGTCCATCGGGAACGACAAGCCTACGAAGGCTACCAGCCATCTGACAACACTTTTTACACGTTTGCCTACACGCAATGGCTACTAGAAGCCGTGGCGAGGTAGTGACGCTCGGCCCCCTGGGTGGATGATATATTCGGTCTGGAGTACGAAGGGGTCCTTTAGTATCGCGAACTAATTCGTGAAGGCGGTATTTCTTTCGTCGGAATTTCCATCTCAAACGCTATGGTCGATGTATGCTATCTGCATCGGTGAGGGAATCCATTTATGACCGAATTAGCTCATGTTTCCAAGTGGAAAAATTAGAATGTAGTACTAAATACTCGGAACTTGCCTTTTCATACGTATGTAGAGTCAACTTCGACATAAAATACCTGCAACATCGGCGCCTCAAAGCCATAAACCCCTCGAATATCGACATTCAGGCTTGAAGGATTTCAAATTATCCTACATACAGCGCCATTCGTTGAGTACCATATATGCACATATCTTCAAATCCACCCCCCCTTCCACTCTCCAGCCAATATGCGAGCCTCCCAGTCGGTCCCCTGACAGTCACACCAATCCCAACCCAAGCCCTCAAAAACGCCCTCAAGTACCCCAGGCCCTCCTCCAAAGGCCAATAGCCGGTCTAGCATATGCCTATTCCAGGCGCAGAGCTTATTGCCTAAGAGCAGGTCAAGGAGAGAGAGCAAGCAGGAGTAAGCAATGAGAAAAATCTACGAGAGTCATGTGTGCGTTGGGTGTGCACCATGGGATCCGCCCGACAAAAAAAAAAAAAAAACCAAAGACATGAAAAACTCCAAAACAATGATGATGAATGGTGGGGCCGTCTCGCCGTGCAAATGCTTCAGATTCAACAAGGAGGTGGGATACAGACGATAAACTAAAATTTAGGTAATATGTTGGCAAGATTGGGATGAGCAGCTTGAGAAGGTTACCGGCCGTATCCATTCGTGCTGGATGTCGACGGCGGAGATGGTTTCCATCTGCAATATTTTGTCAGACGCCAGATGTTCCTCGTATGCCAGTGTATAGATAAGAAGATTCTGGAATTTCATACATTCGGACCTTGTGATCATCGCCTGCGGAGGCAAAGATCCTTGGGTCTGTGGGATGCCATGCAACAGCATTCACGCAGCCACCAGGATGGGCCTCTAGAGCCTCGACAAGGTGGCCATTTGTCCTCCAAATGTAAACCCGAGAGTCTACAAAAAGGTTTGTCAGCATGTCCTCAAGGTCGGGAAATGCAAATTAGAGTCAGGTACCTTCGCTACCACTCACGACAAAATTCTCATTCGCGCCACCAAAAGAGCTGCGAATAATATACTCCGCTTGTTTCTGGCCGGTGAAGCTCTGCACAACAGCTCCTGTATCAATATCCATGAGCCGGATCTTGTTGTCATTCATGCTAACAAGCATGTGTCGGCAATTTCGGCTTATGTTCACTGAGGTTAACTTGACGTCCTCCAGACTCCATTCACATAATTTTTCGCGCGTGACAAAGTCGAAAACTAAAATCCGGTGCTCGAGCAGTACGACAAGCCGCTGCCCATCTGACGAGATGGCAAGATCATTTACTCGAAGATTGTCCTCTTCCCACTGATAAATCGGATCTCCTTGCAAATTCCATAAACAAAGACCGAGTTTTGTATCTTGGGAACCAGTCACGAAGGTTTCTCCGTTTGGTGCCCAGGCCGCAGCTGTGACCGGATAGGTGAACTGGCTGAGAGGCAAAAGACATCGACCAGTCTGTTGGACCTGTTAGACAAATGATTGAACTTGGGGGAGATTTAATCTTTTCTTATTATTAAAAAAAAAGAAAAGAAAAGAAAAGAAAAGAAAAAGGAAAAGGAAAAGGAAAGGGGAAAGAAAAAGGAAAAGGGAAAGAAAAAGGAAAAAAAAAAAAAAAAAAAAAAAAAAAAAAAAAAAAAAAAAAAAAAAAAAAAATTACCCTCGTGTCCCAGACGCGTGCAGTACACTCTTGCGCCTGGCAGCAGGTTATTAGCTTCGTGTCGTCAGGGCTCCAAGCAACGTAGCAAACCCCGCTTTCGTGCTCGGTTAGCGTGTGTAGAACTTTGAATGTGTTCGTCTCGTAAATGACCACCGTCGCGTCTCTACTTGTCGTTGCTAACTGGGTTCCATCATGCGAGAAGGCTAGAAACCACACTTCATCGGAGTGGTTGCGTAACTCAAGCACCGTCTTTAACGGGAATTCGTCGCGTTCGCATTCATGATCAATATATAGCGACGGAGAGGCGGCCGTGTTGTGGTACAAACAGTCCGATATCCAGTTCTCTTTTACTTGGTCCAAAAGAACAGCGAGACGATGTTCCGGGATCATTACACTTGGAGATATTGATTCTGTGAGGTATTTAATTACGGCTCAAAGCTAACAAATCGAGAATAGATCTTACTGGACAACTCTGAAAGTAGATGCATTCGTGATTCTCCTGCTGCGCCGTCCCATTGTGCTTGGTACTTTAGGTCTTCTGCAGACTGGCACATCATCAAACTACAAGCCTATTAGTTCCACAAGCAAAACAAACAAGAAACGGCGCTAAAACTGGGGTAGAGCTACCTTGATAAAGCGTGTAGTCTTCCCACCTCCTGATGTAAGGGTGTCAACTCCTGCCTCAAGACCATGAGAGCACTCCCCAGATCGCGGCCTTCAAGAAGTTCCAAGTACTTCTGTTGCCGCATCCAGAACTTCATTTCGCTTGCGTTTGCCCCTTCTGCGAGTGTCAGGCCTCCAATGATCCGTGATGGTGACCATGAAGACTTGACGGATTTCCCAGGAGTCTTCCCATACCCTCCGTCATCTCCCTCAGCCAGGCCAACTCCGCCCCCGTTATCATAAGAACTTGTCCCGAATAATAAAGCCTCTGCCTCGGTCCAGTCTCCTTGGAGCACCGCACTTCGAAATGCTGCCACGGTCGGACCTTCTAGTTCAAACCCGCTTTCCTGGCACAATGCTCCGGCCGCACCGTGATACCCCAAATCCGTCAAGCTTTGTATTAAGATCCGTGTAACTTCCTCCCGATCGTGTCCAAAAAAAGTTGCTGGTACAGGCCGTCCATTTGCTACCGCGTTGCCATTCGCATACGATGCTGCCGAGCCATTGCTCTCTGACTTGACCTGTGAACTGCAGTTCGCAATCTTTCCGAGACCGGCACGAGACCCTGGTGAGCGAGTGGAGCCGTTTGAGCAGTTCTGTGAGGGCGACTGGGACCTATTTGAAGCGTCGTTGTCAAGGCGCATTGTCCCGTCTGCTCCGCGCCTTCGCTTCGATTTGTGTTGGGAGGACCGGCCTCTGGTGGTGGTTTGTAAAGAGCTCTCTGAGTGTTCAGAACTCTCAGAGAGACTACGCCTGCGCTTCACTGATGAAGCAGGTATTGAGCTGGCTGTAGTGTTGGTGCCTGACGGGCCTGACGCGCTTTGGGGAGTATTCCCGAGGGATGAATGGGCAGAGATTGTTTGGGTAGTAGAATTTCGGGAGGTCGAGATGGCTGGGTGGTCGGAGGCGAATGGGGTAGGTGGGTACTGGGGAGTTTCGTCTGCCAGGACGAACCGTTGATGAGAGTATTTCGCGGTGTTGCGAAACTGGATTGCCTGGAGACTGGGATGCCGTTATTCTGGCTTCGATCCCGGCCCAAAGCAACGCATCCGCAGGTATTTAACGCCGTCGGAGCTGCAGCTGAGGGTGAGGTATTAGTCGAGATGACTTTGGGCGCGTCGAAAAGAGGTCTTTGTAGAGTAGAGTGGTAGAGAGCAGCTCACGATGTCACTGGCAAGAGGTTATGGTCCAGGTCCTTTGGCGTGTCGTACTCGGAACGGTGGCAGAATGAGCAGTGAAAATAAAACAAACGGCCTGAGAGTTGGTGGTTTGTGCCGTGAGGTATTGGAATGTGTCGGACAAAAGGTGGCACGACGAGATGGACGGTTGTTCAGAAACTGGAGTTGTAAGCCCGTCACCACCAGCTAGTGTTGGATAGATGCGAGAGGATTGATCCTTGGCCGGGCCGGATACCTTTGGCTCGGGATAACCCAGGCTCCAAGTTTCAACCCACGCTGACAACGCATAGAATACAGGCACAGCCGTCTGAAGTGTTCATAGAGATAGCACACGTATTATAACTTTGATCATATCCATCATATGACTGTATGGGCAGCGGTTGGCCTTCTGCGAGATACATTATCACCATTTGCGGGCGTGTGCAGCATCAATCCCTCTAGCGGGGCTGCGGCCGATAAGGAACAGGGTACTAGAGAAACAACCACCGTCCACCACCTGCACGAAACACCTGCACCTGATCTGTGTCCATCATTAATATCTGCCAGCCGACCCAAGGCCTGTCGCAATAGGTAATAGACGTTGGCCAAATTCGCAATTCGGACGCCTGATATAAACAATAAAGAAGCGCGTAGCATGCTTGTTCACGGCTCCCCGGATTCAAAGTGAGGCCTGCGTATGACTACCTCACGAGACATGTGCGACCCCAGCGAGTTATTGATAGCTTGACTTAGGCTGCTTCTGGACTTCAAAGGCATATACGAGCTTAATCATGAACTTCTTTCAATTCCGCCTTCCTGAAATCCCTCATTTACGAAAATTACAGCAGCTTCATCGTTGAGTTACTAGATTCAGTATGCTCCCTAGCCCTACTGTAATCATATAAATCCAAGCGCCTCGTCATACGTTTTTTGCTCATTTGTGTCAGTTTAGCAATTGGAACATGGTCGCGTTTAAAGTCCTCGACAAATCCCACTAGTTGATGTACTGCAGTCCACACCTAACTATCAAACCGGCGCCCCACTCGATATTATCGACTCTCGCAATTAGCGCTATTGTGCAAGACAAACTTTCTGCCCAGCATTTAGGCACTGACATATAACCCAAGCTCAGGCACCCGCCACATTGACTTTATTGTACACAATCGACGCCAGGGCGTTATCCAGATAGTGCTGAGAACAATCGTATTATTGTCAATACATTGCTTTCTAGAAGGTCATTTTGCTATCTACATCTCGTCGAAGATTCCGCAGACTCTAGTTTTTTCTGGTCATCTGCGACTCGAATAGCTCCGCAAAGCCGAAATTCACTGACTGTGATGCCAGGAATCGCGGGAAGCAGCACCGTCGTCGGATACTTCAGGAATTTGTGGATACCGGTGGATGTGTGGTAGAGCCAAGACATTACAGAATCAAATGCTAGGCTGGTCGGGAAGCCGTCAGGTTCTGAAGATACAGGGGAAAGCTGGGATTGGAGCGGCTTGAGGCACAGGCTTCAACTCCACCGCTGACCTCAAATGCATAGAAGGGAGAGTATCTAGAACTTATCAGACTTGTTCGCACTATGTCCTACTAAAATACTAAAGTCGCTCAGGCTTGTAAATTCACCCGAACGCCACATCTCTCGACCATACGAATGGTTTTTGCTCCAAGCTCGTTCGCGAAAGCACATCCACGCAATGTCAACGTACCCGTCGCTGTCATAGAAATCAAAAGACACCTTAATCACGACTTTATCCTCCGACATAAACTTCGGCACCAAGTCCCCCAAAGTATCCCTTGGGCTCTGCGGATAATCGCCATCCGTCCACGGCCCTCCAAGCCACTAGCTCCCCTGCGCTGCAACCCGATCTGCCCGCGCCGCCTTATTCGGCTTATAATAATTTCCAGAGTTTCTTGAACGAAATACGTTTTTTCCCTTTAAACTTCTCATGGCACTATTTTGCAATTTTTGTGTGTGCTTGCAGAGTGTAGTGTCCGCATAGGAAACCCGCTTTTATGCCTGCAGTAACATCGCTGCAGGCTGGGTAGTACTTTCCGGCATGGTAATGGAAGTACTGCCAGTTACAGTACTGTTGCTCGTTGAATGTGAACCATGCGTCAACATATTTGTCGTACCGACTGATAACGAACTTGACGTAGTTGAAGCAGTAGTCAATGGCTTGAAGGCTCGTCCAGGCTCCTACTCATTGAAAAGGGCGAGCGTTGTTCCCAGTCGAAGAGCGTTACCATGTGCGTGATATTATGCTTTACCAGCTCGGCAATCACATCGTCGTAACCTTTTACTCCCGATTCGTTCACCGGATCCTTCCCGAATGGAAAGATGCCGGGCCAGCTGATGCTGGGACTGAAGACTAGAATACCGAGACTGTTTACTCGAATATAATCTTAGTCGTAGAGATAGTGTTCTGCCACTACGTCCCCGGTCGTGTTGTTTGCGACTTGTTTTGGAACGCAATGCGAAAGCAAGTCCCAGGTGGAAGGACCTTTGCCCTCGTTCTTGGCTACCACTTCAACTTGGAAGGCAGACGAAGCTACGCCTCGCTGAAGGCCCTTCGGCAGCTTGACCCTGGTTAATTTAGTGCCGTATAAAGGTACCAAAGGATAGTAAACGCCTGGGGTTGGATGGACTGCAGGCCTCGGAGTCGGATGGACTGTCGTAGGAACAGGCCCAATTGCAATAGGCCCAACTTGGTTCTATGAAAACGCTAGAGCCTGATCCGAGAAATCCTTGGTAGCTATAGTATTTGTAGCAGCGGCGGACGCACTTTACGTTTTTCAGCTGTATCCAGAAGGTATTCCGAACATCAGAGCTCCCACATTGAAGACCGCAAGGGCAGTCGGAGCAGAAGCTAGTATAAGACAAGACATAAAAGAGGAAGGCTGAGCCCAAGAAGACATTGGAGCCATCATGGAGTCATGAGATGAAAGATAGTCAAGAAGTGGTGGGTGGAATCAGAGAGGTAAATCCTGGCGTAGTTGCACCACCAGTCATGACTCCAATCCAAAACAATCTCAGTTTGATCAATATGTTATTTCCAGGGGTGACTTTCTCGGCGCGCTACATAGCATGATTTGACGCAGGGGGTGAACACCTTCATTAAAAATTCAGCCTAGGGTAACAATAAGTCGAACATGTTGTGCTAAGATTAGCTCTGACTCAAGGGCACTGGAGCAAATAAAAATGAGAAGCTATGACGAAAGTTCGCGATGCAGCAAGATGAATTGCGGCTAAACAGTGCCTCACCTACTAAATCCCTGGGTAATAGCACACCAACGGACCACTGCCTCGTGCTTCTGTGTCAGATTGGTGACTTGCATGAGGGATCGACTTTTTTCCCAATGCCTCTTTCTGCAAAACAATGTGTGGACTAGCAAATAAAGTGAGACACAGCACAGTCGCCCTGCAGTTATCCCACCTGGACTGAAGAAGAGTATCCTAGATACCTAGGTATGTAATAGAATGGAGCTAATTTCCGATGGAGGCAGCGCGCAGAAGGCGAGTTCTTGGCTATTGCAAGATGTAAAAAAACGGCAAGCGATGTTAGACACGATCAGATTCGTAGAACATCGTTGAGACCATTAATTTTCGTCCCTCCAGACCATGACTGACTATCCGAGAACATCCAATTCATAAGCTCGTGGCACGTTGCAGCTTCCCATATGCTCCTATTCATGTCTTCCGCTTCTTCGGGGGAGGTGAATCGCTTGATCCTTTGCTGTTTCTGCCTTTTCCTTGAACGAGACCTCTAATATCAACCTCCTCGTCACTCTCGTCGTCGTAATCTTCAACTTCTATATCGGACAGTTCCTCATCATCCATTTCGTGGGCTGATTCTGAACAAAGAATTAGTTGCAGTGATTCCTACTACCCACACAAAGTGCAAACTTACTGAAATATTTGATGGCTGACGGCCAAAGATCCTCGGCAATGATGGTGGCAAGTTCCTCTCCAGGCGGGTAGACCTCAGTCTGCTGGCTGTTGTCATCCTCGTCATCTTCAGGCTCGTCATCTACTTTCTCTCCATTTTTCCGCTTCCCTCGCTTCTCCGCATCCGCGGCGGTGGCAGCCTCAGATTCCTCGGCGCTGACATATCTCCAACTGGACACGAACCCGAACCACGTAAAGAAGCTCAATGAAGACTCTTCACTCTCCTCGATCTTCTTTGTCAGTGCCTGATACTCTGGCAAACTGCTCTCCTTGACCTTCGCATTTCCATTGGCCGCTCCAGAAAGTTTCTTCTTTGCTTCCCATAGATTAACCGCAGCATCCGTAAGGCCACCTGTCAGATCTTTACCCTTCTTCCAATTAATCTTGACCGGCTCGGACACCAAACCCATCCACCCATCGTTTGCACGCCTGAACCAAAACTTCTTCTCCAGCACCTTGTTGTCGAAGTATTCGTTTGGGCCAAAACCAAACTTAACTGAGAAGCTTCGTGGAGAGCCCTTCGGGTCGTTGGTCTCAAAGCGCGAAACTTCTAGCGTTTCGAGACAGTCAGCAAAAACTTTTGAGTCCGACGGCTGGATATGTTGATCGACTTCAGGGGGGCATTGCTCGAAGACGAGGGCCCAGAAATGTGGAATCTTTGCTGCAACAGCTGCTCGCTTTTTGTATAGAGGGGCTGTGAGGGTATTTGTTTGCCGCACTGAAAACACATCAGCATTTGGCCCATGTTTGACACTAGAAAGCGGCTGCTCTACTCACATAGTTCAAGCTCCACCTCTTCGAACTCATCCTCAAGTACAGTGAGGTCTTCGAATCGCGCGAGGATTTCTTCTGCATTTTCCGCCATTGTGTCGATATCGAAGAAGGAAAAGGGATATATGTGTATAATAGACTTAGTAGAAGACGAAAATCACACTGGGGTAAAGGACACGAAAATATCACACCAGGCGGACAAAAATATTGTTGGGACTCCAAAAATTCTGGCATGCAGGCAGGGATAGGAGCTGTCTGGTATCCGTGCCGAGATGACCATACCTCGGTATTGAAAAGAAATTCATTCTGAGATATCCTCATAAATGCATGCTTGCGCGTATATATCAGAACGCCATTGAACGCAGAAGTTCAATGCTCAGACAGACACAACGCGAGAGAGATGCGATTTCCAACCCAAAAGAACGCCATTTAGTAGTCTGACTCTAATTTCAGACATAGCTCGGCCTGGGCCGCTTTATGAGCCCGACTCTGTATAGAGAAAAAGTTACCCGATTCCTGGTTAGGAAAGTATTTCGCTGAATGGTGTTAATGCACCCCGGTGGGGAAGCACCAAAGAAGCCAATGAACTACCAATGACTATTTGCTTTCCGTTCTTGTCTCAGTATTCTGATATGCCAATAACGCCTACAGCTGTTACCATTTCTCAATAGTTCCAAGATATCAGTATCGCTCTTTACCTAGGTAAGCACTCTTCAAGAAAATGATTTACCTCCTCCACAACGTCCTTCTCCGCTGCCGGCCCTAGAAATTCACTGCCGGATACTGAGTTCCTTGAATAATTTAGTGATATAGAAGTCTTCATCGTCCAGGTGCTATTTTGCGATGCCTTTGTTAACGCGTTCCGAGCGTCGAATAACCATAAACGCAGTTGGCGAGTTGAGGATCGTTTGCGGTTGGTCAACTGCTGTTGTTGAATCTTGTCTATCTTCTCCGGGGATATCCGTTCGGGTGTTTGGTTTCGAAACCTCTTTTCACGCCCAATGGATGCCCAGCCACTGTCACACTGTCATTACTCCGAACCCCCCCCCCACCCAACAGACTCCTCTCCCTCGCTTTCCTAGATCGCTCATCCAATCCTACCTCCGTCTGTCTCTCGGGAGACCGACTCCTCGATCGATTCCTCCTCCTCTCGTTTCGCATATCCAAAGCCCCATTCTCGCCGCCACATCATCATCCACCATAACATTGACCGCATGTTTGTAAATCTTCCCACTCTCTCGGGTCGAAGCGCATAGCAGAAGTTCGCTCCATCTCAATGATCCTCACAGGCCTTTTAAATGGCCACATGAAAAATGTGCAACTTGTCGCTCCCCTTGCCTGTTTCATTCCCGAGCCTCGCTTTGGCATTAAAGACTCTGGCTGCTTCCTCATTCTTTGCGCCTAATTCCATAACCCTCTCAGACGACTCCATTGCTTGGTTCACTCACGAATCGCAGAAGATCTGTGGGAGAGGCCGCTTGCGGTGGGAAGGAGTAGAACGATTGGTTGAGCAGAACGTGGGGATGTGGTAGGATGCTTTACAGGTGCAAGGAGTGGTGGAAGGTGTTTTGCCAAATATGAGCGTTACTTCGGAATGGTAGGAGCGCAGCGACATGATTGGCAAAGTTAGTATTGGGAATGTAGATGTAGCAAAGGTTAGCGTATATTGTGGCGTTTAATTTTGTGATTTTGGTTCGAACGTGGAGGGAGGCAGGGGGGTGGTGTATATCGTGATTCGTGTAGGCTCCAATTGAATGCTTGAGGAAAAGTACAATAAGTAGGAAATGTCGAGCATTCACACTAGCCTAGCTCGTCGGTTCTGTAAAGTCAGTGAATATGTGTAGTCGTCATGGGTGCCACTAACATTAGGTTCGAGTATTGTAGAATGTATTAGGGGATCTCACCATGGATTGAACGAAAAGAAAGAGCTGCCAGAAAAGGCTGAAAGTGCAAAATTAAGGCCGGGAGACGCAGATACGAAAACGAAAATCAAATTCGAGCTGAACAAGGGAAGTAGGACAGCTCATTCTCTCCCGCCGTGGGATATATGAATTCTAGCAACCGAGCGAGATAAATGGAGCCCAATATATCACATTGTCATTGGGATCTCTCTTCCTTCTCACGTTGACTGGCTTTCAAACACTCCGTAGCGAAGTGCAACGGATAGGCAAACGCCTTGTTAAGATCTTCACTAGAACATTGTTCCTCTCGCTTTATCAACTCCCGGTAAAAGTCTTACAACTACCAAATACGCTGCATCCGCATTGGCTTCCCATTGTGTTGCCACCAAATATGGAAACCCGACCCACTAGAATGCACTGGCGATTTAGATATTCTTGTCGACAATATCTATTGATGTGGCTTTGGCGGTAGAGCAAACTGGGAAATACGCCAATTCAACATCTCTTGGAGAAAGAAAGACCACCCAAATCACGGACAGCCAACCGCTCTGGAAGTCTATCATTGCCGACACGGGCGTCACCTCCAGGGCCTGGTCAGACCATGAAATCGAATTGTCCATGTCCTGGTGATCTTCGTGATGTAGTTCCTGTGCAAATAGGCAAATGCTAGATTGGTGAAGATTGCTGCACGTTAATATAGTTGTATTCTAGCAACAGCGCTTTTACTCAAGGAGTAGTCTCGTTGATTTTATTGATGCTGTGAGACAGCACAGATTTTTGAATTAGATACTCACCCAGGTTTACCAACAAGATTTATGATGGCTGATTACCAGAGCTTTTGGCTCTGAATCGAGGAAACTTGCATCTGAACCACTCTCCACGAATTATGACCTCACCCGAATCTTTACAATTCCTCTATCTCCTCACTTTCTTCATCTTTGCTCATAATGTTGGTCTCAGAGACCTCCTTATCTTTTGACGTCTTCCCCAAAGTTTTCGAGAACGAATACTGGCGATTACCGGATTTCAGAAAGGCTTCGTCACCACCTCCAAAGGAACTTGAACGTCACCTCCCTGTAACAAACAGAATAAATGCGCTCTCCAAGCACCTCGTACTATTCGTTACTTCCATCCACGTGCTGATAAGCGGTTTCAATGTCTACCACTGGTTGCATCATTGAGCGAGCGCCAAGCAGAATACCGAGTTTCCTATCGACGATTCTTGCATGCTTGTCTCTTTGAACGAGGTTTGAATCGAGTAGAGTCCGGTGTCTGATCACAAAATATGTGTCTTGTTTATGGATGTACCCTTCTTGAAGCCACTTCTAAACCTCTTCTTTGTTACAGAACTCTCGAAAAAGCACTTTTGGCTAGTGGAGCTCATAAATGCATCCCTGCAACAACCTCGTAATGTTGCTTTTCACATCTTCGAATGAGATTGAAAGCAGTCGACTAATAGCTGCCTTTACCAGAGCTACGGTATGGAGTGGTTTCGATATGCGGATCTTCTGTTCAATGCGCTTCGTGTATTCTTTACCTTCCACTGAGGTGATGATCGTTAGGGTATCTTGATTGGGATATCTTCTGTCCCGGACTGGACTTCCCAGAAATACATCGTCCATTGTATACGGGATGTTGGTGAATATGAATTTTCGAGTTGACAGAATCCCAGTGACATAAGGAAAACGCTTAAAGAATAAACGTAGATTTATGCTCAAACTTGCGCAAAATTCATTCAAAACAATGTACCGTTATAAAACGGTGAAGATGAGTCCTAGAGTGTGAACACCAAGTATTAATCCAGTATTCCTCAGAAATATACAAATCGATTGTGTATCGGTCATCATTACTTACGCGGAGGATGTCTAGGGCCGAGGTAATCAATCGGGCGTTCCGTTGATTGAATTGATTGATTTCCAGCCTTGGGATTCCTCGCTGGGTGAGGTGAGCGATTTAAAATGAAAAATCTGTACCATTTAGAAGGAGTGGATGAGGGCATGGTGCAGACGATGTTGTGAAGTGTGGACTGAACGGAGTTGAAGGTTGATGGGGAGGTGAGACTATCGTGAAGATACTTTACGACTTTCCCTTACACGGAAATATAAAACGTAACAATATTTGTTACGAGAGTATTAATGGTTGCCCGCACCGCTGGCTCCTCTCCAACACTAATATTCTCCGAGTGCCCAACTGGGAGTACTTATCCTTCCTTAAGGTAAGATGCTCAACCTTTAAACCTGCCTGGCTAGCATGACGAGGCAGATTCATCGACTATGCATGTCTAGCGATTTTTGAGACCGAAGGCCCTCCAAGGAAAGTCTATTTGACATCCATCATTTCTGAAAATAGTCCTCACGACCAATCTTTGCGATGCATCTAGCATTGTCCGCTAATTTCATCCTCCTACTTGCCGTCGATATCCCATTGATTGATAGAAGAAACCCCAGCTTTCAGCGGCCTTTTATTGGACAACGTTGCAGCTACCTAAAACGCAGGCAACAAGGCTGAGGCGACGGGGCGGAGTCGCGCAACCTTCTCTAGCATCACTGCCTAGGATATAATACCCTCAACTCTTCCAGGGTTACACACACTTCTTATCTTCTTCATCCTTCGTCCTTCATATTGCATCTCTCTCTTTTATTCTCAAATATTCCCACGATCTAATAGTGGAGTCATCGTTGAGATATGGACCTACCTTCCGTTGCCGGGGTTGTGAGCGCTGTGGTCAGCCTTACGGCAACGTGCAGCAACGTGATTCAAATTTTGAACGAACTTGCTGAGCGGCACAAGGAAGCAGAGCCGTCTATATTGACCACTATAGAGGAATGTCGGACCATTCAGCTAGCATGGACCCGAATTGAGCAATGGGCGTCACATTTTCCGCATGACGTTGAGGATCACGAGCAAGTCTTCGAAAGACTCCAGAGATCGATACATACCGGACAACTAGTCATGTCGGCTTTGGAAAACGACCTCGCACCGCTTCGGACAGCGAAAGCCACTGGATTCAGACGGCGATCGAAATTCATATGGAATGACAAACTCTTACAAAATCATCAAGATCGTATTAGAGGTCAAATCGACGCACTGTTGATTATATTGGAAGTTTTAGGCTTGTGAGTATAATTTTGCAGGAACAGACGAAGAAAACTAACGTTTTCAAGGTCATCTCACTCTGAACGTGTTGAATTGCTCTCCGTGAAAGAGTCGGTTTTTCGCGATGTTGACGAAAATGTGCGATTGATGGAGCCATCTCGTTCATCAGTCTGTGACAGCGATAGAATGAGTATCAAGAGCTACATCAGCACGGATCTACGACACATTCCCTTCGCATTTGAAAATGTTTTATTCTCCTCTCACGTTTACAAGCGGAACCTTCGATTTCCTAATATGAAAAAGATGCTTCCGAAACGAACTTCTAGCATCCGAGCTGAATCATTACGGCCTTCAGCGTCCACTAAGTCCACGAAAGAAGGCCTCAACCCCGAGAAAAGCAAAGCTAAAAGCACCCGTCTAACATTCGATGATCCGAAAACCCCCGCAGAAATCGAAGAGATTGATGATGATCTGATCGACGCTGTCAACGAACGAAACTACCATTTGGCCATTGACCATTTACGCAAGGGCGCAGACATCAGGGTTCTTTGCCGTTACGTTGATGGCGTTCTTGTTTCCGGCAACTGGAATTACATGGGTTACACATTTGGCTTATTGGATGAACTCCGCCATCAGGACGCGCCACTCTTTATTACAGTCATGCAGGTATTTGGTTTTACATATGGCGAACCCGCATTGGAGACGATGTTCCTCCACTTGACAGCCCCAGATGGTACTTCGTCTCGTAAGAAGGATAGAGATGATGCGGAAAACAAGGCCAGAACCGGCGACACCACGATCCCAAGTTCAGTACTGGAAGACTCATTGATATTTTCAGCCGGAAAGCTTCACGACGAAGCAGTTACTGACCTTCCCAAAGCCCGCAACCTGGCCGTCTTGCAACTTGCGTGTCTCGCAGCAAAGCCAGATGTAGTGGAATATATACTACAAACGGGAGCCCCTCCTCAGCCAAAAGACCCAGCCCGGCACCCTTTCATCCTAGCTACATTACGCCGCTGCTATCCCATTATGGAATTATTTCTAAAAATGGTCCCTTTGTATATCACGGACCAAATTCGAGACCTGGCAATAAATATGATAATCGATAAGTCGTGCATCCTGGGCAGCAAATGGAGCCACCTCGAAGAAATTCAACATATTCGTTTTCCACATGATTATCTTTACCTACGATTTATATTCGAAAACACGAAACGGTCGCCGAGTCGTTCGATTATACCTATTCTGGAGCTCGCAATCCGCGCGGCTGGCCCGTTTGACCATGCTTCGTTCAGGGTCATCGACGAAATTCTTGGTACACAAGGCGTCCTACTCAGCAAGAAAGACCATATACCTAGTGATTCCCTGCTCTTCGTTGCATGTAGATGCTCTCAGCCAAGGATTTTCGATGTCCTCCTCAAAGCTGGAGCACATACTCTAGACGCCAAGGACTCCAACGAGTTCAATTCCGTCATGATGAGACTTACCGTTTCCAAGGATCCAACCCAGATCGAGATGGCGTCAAAGATTTTGAGCCACAACAATCTGACTTCCTGTTGGCCTGAGCAATTTGAGTTGTTTAAGCGGAAAATGGCAACACGTAAACTGGCAACGCTCACGGACGAATTCGACGCAAAACTGAGTCTCGACTTGATTGGATCTCACGACGAATCCCATTTGGATCAAACCTCTTCCAGGCCGATGCTTTCTTCACTTGAGAAAATCCTCACCTAGAGGCCCTTGGAAGCGAACATGCGAAAGAGAGCTGTCCGTTCGCTGCTCCGATCATGCTCTCTTGGCTCCTGTCGAATCGGCCATAACTTTAAATCTCTTCAATCCTCACGCAGTAGCGGTTAGGTGTTATGCCAGCTAGTAGAGAGGACCGAAACCTCTCTGATGGCTTCTAATTAGCCACTCAAGCATTTTGGCACTGTATTCTTTTGGCCCCCCAAATCCGCAGCGATCCTACCGCTTTAGGAATTCCGAATTCGCAACTGCAACCACGTTCGACTGTAAATTTCTCTCACCACACTCCCTTCTGGCGACCGCTTGTCATCCCGATCACTCTCTACAGCAATACCCACTATGTCCATCAACCAGCGTACAAGTGCAATTGTTACAAAAGCCCACAAAGCCTGCGATGGCAAAACAATTCTTCCTATGTTTTATATTATGCGCGGCATTACTCGCATTCCTAGCGCGGGCTCCAACCGTTACGCTAATAACGATTATCATGATAAGCAGGCTGACAACGATGCCGCCTAGGATGAGGGTTTTGGTTCGGTGGGAGAGATCCCTTTCAGGAGTTATACGGTGAGGTTGGCTGGGTGGATTTCTATATCGGGACTTTGGCTTGGGGACGCCGGTTTAATGTGCAAGAGGGAGAAACAATGAAGGCTTGCGGTTTGCGGGGCGTTGTCAATTTCGAAGCCAAGTTCTGCTGTTTGTGGTGATGTTGTCGTTGACTGTTGGCCTTGTTTTGAGTTCTTGACCGATTTATTCGCTTGGGTTATTTCTTGCGCAAAAGCTGCTGGTGGAAAATTCGATTGATTCCAAGATACGCTCAGAGACGTTGAAAGTATCATTCGGTCGCTGATAGCATTTAGGATCTGCCAACACCTCGAAAGTCCCCTTAGTCCTAGTTTAGCAACATTAACTTAACCTGTGCATAATTATGACAGATTTTCTTCCTCTCAAAACGTTACTGAAAAGGGAAGGTTACGGTAGTATGTGATCGAACACTATTTCCTGCGCCCCCAAATAGTTCCAATAGAACCTGGAGATGCTGGAAACTAATTTTGCGAACGTGCCATTTCACGACGCACCTCTTTAAATGCTATTTCAAGTTCTCCTCACTTTACGCACAGCGCCACTCCTCGCATACCTAAAATACACCATAATACGCCTATCTAGAAGTGGCGTGTTGGAGTATAACTTTTGGTGGTCAAACAGAGCGCTTAAATAGGAGGTTAATAAGTTTCTGGAGGAAGGCCTTATGAGATGCCTTATGTAGAAAGCTAGATAGCGCGAAGGAGGATCTTGGGGGGGCCTTTTTCTTTATTCTTTTGGACTGGCTAGGATATTGGGTTGGTGGAATAAATTCTTTGTCATTTAATCTGCGTTTTCTAGCCATAGAAGGCCAAAATATAGATAGAAAGTTTGGCGTTGATGTTTGAGACCCCGAGATATGAGCTTGATGATCTGGCAGATCTCCTAACTGCCTAAAAATAGAGAGAATTTATTGGTGCAGACTGGGCAACGATAATGGTATTTTATCGCGATTATCGTTAATAATAGATCAATTTTGTACACTAGCGTACGAAATCCGAATCTTAAAACTTTAATACAATAAAGAGTTCCGTATAAAGTATAGAAACTACTAATATAATTTTATTTTTTACTTTCTGCTACGGCTTAAACCTCAGCCCTGCATATGCACGTGCCAAGAGGCTGCTAGCTAGTAAGCGAGCGCCTTGGCGCGAGTATTCTACCTGTTCGCCCCTAAGTTCCTTTGTGGCTTTTCGAGCTACGTCTTGTTAATTAGTTATAGTTCTACTGTCGAAGGGTTCGATTCGAGATTAAGCCCGTTCTCGTTACTAGGAATCCTATCTGTCTATTGCAATCCGGCCTGCCTGCCAGCACCTAGGTCCTACTACCAACCAAGAACCGTGACACTTTCCTTTGACTTTATTCACCTTTCTTAGAATATATTCGGCAATAGTAATAATAATAGCAGTAATAATAGCAGTAACAATAATATTATATATTATAGCCTAATTATAAGAGTTATATAGGAAAGTGCGGAAATTCTAAGGCGGCTTGGCATTTATTGACGATAATCGCGATAATTTATCGCGATAATAATTATCGTTGCCCAGTCTGTATTGGTGCACACGACGCTTGCACGGGCCACAATATTGTGTCTACTATTATCGGTGCAAGGGATACTTCGACTCGACACTCAGAGTTTCTTTGCCTAAGTATACAAATTACCACCAACACCCGAGACTTACTTTCTCGCTTCCTTCGATACATAAGATATCCTATGACACCCTCCAAACTATCCTTATCCGAAAGATCTCAAAGGACGTTCATGACATAAGAGTCGCAATAAAAATTCCGCAGGGAAATCTACAGCCGAATCCAGATAGGTTCGATGCTAGGTTTAACGCTAGTTTTCGTGATATATTTCTTAAACACTAAGCTTGTACTATCAAAATAGTATTAGTTCACATTTACGAACGTAATATAAATTAGCATTGAAACAATCTGTTTACAAGCTTATTGCTTGTAGAAAGGCGTTTTATAAGAAGTTAGCCATCCACTACGCCATAAGCGTTCTAAAAAGACGTACTCTTATGTATTTTAAGTGTGCCAGTGGGGTCGTGTGTCTATGCTGCTGCCATGCAAAATATTGGTACCAATGGAGCTCCGTATAGTGTTTGCTGCCTGAAGTCCACAAAGTGCTGAGCACATGATTGCCCCTATTCGACACTTTCGCAGTGCCAATAAAATATTATATAAACAAAATTATTTCTTACGAAAAATCACATTTCAGAGGTCCTCCATGGCGCAATTGGCTAGCGCGTCTGACTGTTATTGGGGATATTATTCTCGAGACATCAGGAGGTTCGTGGTTCGAGCCCACGTGGGGGAGGTCCTTTTTTTGCGTCTGGATCCTTTTGGTGGTCGAAGGGTGGTGGTTGGCCACCAATTTCCTTTTGGCTTTTGGAAGCTATTTTTGGTAGAGGAGTAACGTGTCGAATTTAGGGGTTTGCATTTTTGGTAGGATTTAGTGGAGGTTGACAGATACCGGTCGTGGGTTCAGTGCTCACGTGTATATAGTTGCAAAGTATAAAATACATACGCTGCTGCTGCTGCTTGCCGGGATCCAAAGTGGAAAAAAGTATGCGAAAAAAAACATTTGCTAGGCGATTGAAAGAGAATCCATTCCATGACGCCGACGATGTCGAAAATGCCATATAGATCACGCCCAAAGACACTCTTGGTGCTATTCTTTAATAACCGGAAATGCTCCGACAAACAAACCTTGGCAGCAGTACTTTACTCTGTCGGTCCATTCCAAACTCGAACTGATACAGTTTCTCCTAGTGTTCTTCTACGTCTCATTTGCAAGCAACAGCATCTGTTTCTTTGACACGATATAAGTGCAGATATTTAAATCATTCCACCAGTCGTTAGGACACACTTGAAATATGAACGTAACGAACCCGTTCCAAGATCTTCCCGCCTCACAACATCAATCTCATGCACAGGAAAAGAGAATAACACCCAGAAAAAGAGAGAAAATGCAGAATCGCGTTGGAGGATTGAAGTTGAAATACGCGTCTCCGGCTTGGGAAGCCAGGTCGCTGACATAAGCATCACCTTTAATTCGCCTTGGCATCACGTTGCACATTCACGGGAAGCTCACATCTTCCAGCAACCCGAATCCTCACACGACACCACCACCCCACCATAGCACACATTCCCAAGCACAGCCATGTGGATCTTCAACTGGTATGGCATCCGCGGTCTTGATTTCACCCTCCACACCGACGTCTAACAAGCAGACAGGTGTAAGCAGCTCCTCCGGCCCAGTGCAAGCAATTCCGAGCCTTCCCTGCAATCGATGCCGTGATGTTTCGGCTCAGGCTGGACGAAGGTATACTGATGAGTGGCAACAGTGCTAGACGTATTATCTAACCTTGGGTTACTCAACAAGCACGCAAAGTTGCTGTTTCTTGGCTTGGATAATGCGGGCAAGACGACGTTATTGCATATGTTGAAGAATGATCGAGTGGCCGTTTTGCAACCTAGTGAGTTCTCCCTGGGGGAGTGCGCGGTTCGTAGAATGCGCTGGGGATTGCTGTGTGTGGGATTACACTAATGCAGATTGATTGGCAGCTCTACATCCAAGTTAGTCCTACCGCTATCGACTTTCGCGACTTCACTGTCAACTACTCCGATTCTCACCCTCCGCACATACTAACCTGCTCGATCTCCAGCATCGGAAGAACTTTCGATCGGCAATGTAAAATTCACAACCTTCGACCTCGGCGGCCACGCTCAGGCGCGACGTCTCTGGCGCGATTACTTTCCCGAGGTATCTGGAATCGTATTCCTCGTGGACGCGAAAGACCATGAGCGGCTTCCCGAGGCCAAGGCCGAGCTTGACGCTCTTCTTTCCATGGAGGAGCTCAGCACCACGCCGTTTGTGGTTCTGGGGAACAAGATCGACCATCCCGACGCCGTGAGCGAGGACCAGCTTCGAGCCAGTTTGGGCTTATATCAGACAACTGGTAAGGGCAAGGTGCTACTCGAAGGTATCAGGCCGATTGAGGTGTTTATGTGCAGTGTGGTTATGCGGCAAGGTTAGTGGATGATTATTCCGACGGTGTTGCAAGGCTCTCGAGATTTCTGGTACTAATCAACCTTCCAGGCTATGGCGAGGCCATCCGATGGCTTAGTCAGTACGTCTAAGCGTATTGCCATTCTTGCTGCAGCAGACGAAATCGACAAGGAAAGGGGTTAGGCAGTAGAGTAGGGACGAGGTTCAATAGCAAATGGGAGCTGCAGGATTACAGGCATTTGGCAACACGTTATGACACAAATGACCGCACGAAACGACTTTGCACCCTTGTAGATCCTTTTGCGAAGTGGGGAGGATTGTATGCTTGCTTGGTTTTTGCTTTCTTTGAGCCTTTGTTATATCTTTCAAGCGACATGAGTAGAATGCGTGAGCAATGTCAAGTGGGATGCACGTTGATAATACGCTTCTTGAAAAAGATTCAAGATTATTGCGATAGTCGCATGATATTGTGCATTAGCGTAGTCAGTCTCACGCCTGTGCAAGATAAAGTGCTATTTCCATAACTCCTCAATACGCCACGCCGACCCATTTTACCATCCAATCTCCATTGCGCAAGATGCACCGCAGGAAAAATCCAACAACCTCAATCACAAATTAACATCACTCTCTAGAACTGCTCTGACCAATATCTCCCTCCCACTGCAAACAATCCTATCCGCAACCACCTCCCCCACCTTCTCCACAAGCCTCTCCCTCACACCCTCCAAATCCTCCATCCCATTAACCACAAAACCGCCCCCTCTCCCGCCCGCACTACTCTCTAACCCCTCCAACCCCTTCATAATCGCAATCACGACCATCTCAGCCTCCAGCTTCCGACTATCGTCGGCAAGCCCCTCCTTTAATATAGTATCGTACAGCTTAAGATTCGGCAACACGAGCAAGCGCACGCCTTCCGGGCCGGCGATGCCAGTGAGGCCGATTATGGCGCCGTAGTGCGTGCCAAAGGGCTTCGCCGGGTCGAGGAAGTGCTTCAGGCATGTGCGGGCAATGCGTGGTTTCAAGGTTGCTGAGGTGGAGGAGTAGCGGCGGGCGATGGTTGTGAGGATTGAGGCGGCAAGGTCGCGGAGGGCAAAGAAGGCGATGGGGTTGGTGTGGGCAGTGCCGTTGGCCAGGAGGGAGTCGGAGGAAGTGTTGGTGGCTGGGGAGGGGGAGGGGCCTAGGTGCTTCCCGACAAGGCATGTGAGCACAGGCGGGACGATGGAGGCGATGTAGGGGTCTAGGTAGATTGTTGGGTTCGAGAGGAGCGCAGCGGTGGCGTGCATCATTTGGGTAAGGATGAAGATGTTTTTGAGGTTGTGAGTTACTTTTTCGGCGAAGAAGGTTATTAGGTAGGTCGTCAATTGGTGGATACCGGGATCTGTGCGGAGGGAGGCAAGGGCTGCATTGCGCCATTCTTCGTTTGTCTCGTCGACGAGGGCGGAGGAGAGTTTGTTGTAGAGCTCGATGGACTCTTTGCTGAGGACGTGCTTGACGAGCGGCTTGACGGAGACGTTGTCGTGCCCGTTTACAGCGGCGAGGTATGGGTTTGCGCCGATGCCCTTTGGGAGGAGGTCGTTGTGGCGGGAGTCTGAAGATGTGGGATTTTGGGGTATGGAGGGTTGCACGCCTTCAACGGCCAGCCAGTGTGCTGTGAAGGTGATTTCTCGCGGAACCTTTGGCAGCGGCGAGTTGATGAGCTTTTCAAAGTCTACCTCCTCATCCTCAACATAGTAAAGCGGTTGTCCAGGTCCAATGGAAGCCTCTCCAAATCGCAGCGGCCGCGTCGATTCGTAGCCGAAGAGCGGCTCGACATTCAGAACCCTCAGCGCATTCGAGATGTCCTGTGTGCCCAACGTCGTCCGCTTGCCATGGCGCATGAACTTCAGCGCCTCATCCAACACCTGTGTTATCCGGAAATCGACATCGCGCGCCAGCTCCTCGACCACGGCGTCACTGAGCGAAGCGATGCCCACGGATTCAGCGACATCCTTAATGTTGTCGGGGTTCCAAACTGACATGCTGGCGCTCTATCGGAGTAGATGGGGGAGTGAGGAGCGTGGCAGCCTCGCTAGGGAATTTGTGAGTGCCACAGAAGCGTGCCAACTGGCTGGTGCACGTATCACCAAGGCGGTCATGCAGGAGTGGTGAAGGTCAGCCCTATGCGCAGGATGCGAACGACATGTATGCGGCTCCCTGCAGGAAAGAATCCAAGAGTAGGGGCAGTTCAGGAAAGAAGAAAGTCCGTAGGAGTAATTTCCGAGGTAGTAGATTTGCAGTCGTAGATAGTGTCAGTTTAAGACCTTGGATTATACCTAGACGGTGAATGTCGTTCAAATGGCTATAGAAGGTGATGAAGTGGTAATAGGGTCGGGTAAAGGCTTGGCAAGCCCTTGTCTGGCGGAGAACTTCATTTCGTTCTTTCATTCCCGTCCAACCTCGTCTTCATTCAGTATCCGGTTGTCATTTGTAATAACATCCCGGAGAGCTGCAGCTTCTGTTAAAGCTTCCTGGAGTAATATCACTGACGTGCTTGCTATATGCATATGCAAGGGCATGCGAACATATGATGCCTCAGGCAGCAAGCATCCCCAGCAAACAACACAGTATACCTAGGTACGGCTTCGGATACAAGCCGGCATTGGAAACAAATTCATATCGGCATCTCACACAACGATGTCATGTGAACTATCCGCCATTTGTCATTGACTTCCGAGGTAGGGCCCGCCTGCCAGCCATTCACTAGTCTACTGTCAATTCCCGCTCACCTCTTACCTTCTTTCAAACGGAATAGCTACCAGCCGCCTGATTATTGAAACACACTTCCAGATGAATTAAAGGAGAAATCGGTATCTACCTACTTCTGGCACGGCAATCCACATTACCCCTCTATCAGGCCTCAGCCTCAATATTTTCCCATTCTTCCCTTGTCACCAAAACGTTTGTTTGCCGTTGAAACTTGTTGCTTCCGCGTTTTGCAGTTGCTCGTTGCTCATTCCCAACGTGTTTGTACGCTGTCAGCCAAATAAACAATATTTGCACGTATCATGGAATGGCCCTTCCCGTCTTCCCGTTCGGCCCGTTGCTCTGTCGGGCATTTGTTGTAGCAAGCACAACTTGGCAGAACCGTTTGCCAACGCTGTAGCCCTTACCCATTGACTCGTCCAACAAGCTACATAAACGTCGACCAACGACCGTTCGTACTTCGTTTTTCCGGACACACCTCGATTACATTGCAACTAAGCTTTGTAACTAAATCTTGCAACTGGTCCCTTTGTGCATCTCTTACGAGTAGAACATTCTATTTCTACTTTCGTCAAACCTCTTCACTCTTTTGTGCATCCGCAAGATATTCAGGCGCCATGGTTTTCACTGCAGAGTCGCTTTTGTCTTCTTATTGTGAGGACCGTCTGACCATGACCAATTTCGAGAAGCAAACACAACCGATTTCGATCACTCCAAAGAAAGCCTTGCTCGACATCTTTGTCTGGTTCCGTCAAAACTCTAGGGGCGACCCTCCGTCTCCTCCTCCTCAACCCCCGCCAAGCCCGACGGGATGGTCCAGGAAGGTGTTTCCCATGGACGATGATATAGATGTGGTACGCTCAGAATGGCACCGTCGTATCGACTTGTTGATGTCTGAGACTCCAGAGCTGACAATAATCTCAGATTTCCCTTCCGGCCTGGTATTAGCAAATACCTGCCTGCTGGAGCTGAGGATCACGTAAGAAATCCCCGTTTCTCCCAACATTCCCCAGCCTGACCATCCATTTCAGACTTCGGACAAATTCGCTTTCCAACTCTGTCAATATCCTTCCGAAAATATTGTGCGGCCTGTTGCTAGACCTATTGTCAACCTTCCTCGTACCATGACGCATACTTCCCAGCGCAAGTTGTTGTCGATTCCACCATTTTGTGGTTGGGTGGCTCCTCGCTACAGACACTGTACGGTTTCTTTTGTTCTTCAATTTCCCTTCTCTGTAATTCTTCCGGTCGCTGTCTGCTTAAGCCGTACATCATGGAGATTGCTAGAAAAGGAGCATGCATGCGAGTTTCATTTTCTTCTTCCTTTCCTGACCGTTCGATTCTCTCAATTCAACTGATTCAATTCTTGAATTGCATTGTATGACGTCATTCCTAACAGAAGAGCGACGTGGACTGGATTACCTTTTCTCGCTTTGATTTCACTTGCATCCCTCACCTGCACTTCTCGTTGTTGCACTCATTTTTGGCGAGAATGTGTAATCTTTCCCGAAACAAGCGAGGAATGTAAGATATAAACATCACCAAGAATCGAGATCATCACTCTTTTCTATTTTCACTATTGCTGCAATGCATCTGCGGGATATTGATTTTCCTCTTGATACGCTACCTTTTGGGAACAACATACACGCGTACGGTTTCTCTCTAACGCACAAGTCTTCCATTCTTCTGCCAACACAATACAGATCATTGCATCCAGCTACTCCATTCCTCAGAAGACCCCTTCCATCTTGCTATCAAAATCACCTCCAGAGATTCGCTTTCACATCTCTCCTCCGTCGTAATGCCGCAAGAGCCCCTAAACATTATCACTCTCGGCGGCTCCTTTGCCAGACTCTCCTCCGCCTATTGTATCCTCAGTCACATCATGCCTCGACTCGGTGCTTTCCAGAGCGAATCAAAATATAGAGTCATCCTCATTGGTCCGTTTAATCACTTCTACGGGAATCCCGGCGCTCCAAGAGCCATCGTCTTGCTAGACCTGATACCATTCGAATCCGCATTCATCACCATCTGATCGAGCTTCATCCGGCATCCGCCCAACAAGTTCAAATTCATACAAGGCACAGCAGCTACAGCAATTGATACCAGCGCGCGCACAATGATGATCCAATTACCTCCTTTAAAACCGCCAAAGCGCAACTACTCCTCCATCAAACTCAAGCATCGAACACCAAGCCGCCATCAACCTCATATATCTCCACAACCCGCCCCTCCAAACAACCTCACCGCAATCCAATAACCTCACAAAAGACCTTCCCTAACAGGCTCTCATCCTCATCCTAGCAGCTCCTCTTCTCTCTCCACAGGCCTTACTAAGGAACAATATCCGCACTCCAAACCCCCCACACCCACCTCCTAAGCGCTCAAAGCATCTTTATCATCAACAATGGTCTTACGGGCATCGAAGCAGCTGGGGA
This sequence comes from Lepidopterella palustris CBS 459.81, assembly GCA_001692735.1. Classification (NCBI taxonomy): domain Eukaryota; kingdom Fungi; phylum Ascomycota; class Dothideomycetes; order Mytilinidiales; family Argynnaceae; genus Lepidopterella; species Lepidopterella palustris. The sequence continues at coordinate 29,270 of KV744953.1, forward strand.
ATTGGCAACACACTTTAACCACTTTAACCACACCAGCCACCCTAACAGTTCTGCGAAATGGCAGAGGAAATAGGGCTGTGCAGTCCAAACTAGCACTAGTACTAGCAACCCGTATGCCCCAAAACACATAACCCTCCTCTCTCGCTCAACGCGACTTCTCCCGCTCTTCACCGCCCACTTGGCCGCTTATGCAATTGAAAAGATATCTCAGCTAAACTTCAGGATCATCCACTCCCACTGTGTAATAACAATCGGCCACAACCCCGACGGACCCTCATCATGCCACCTCAACAACGGAGCAAAAATCACAGCAGATATAGTGATCCACGCGCCTAGCTCCCGTCCAAACACAGCGTCCTTACCGTCTTGGATGTTAGATAAGACTGGCAGAGCGAGAGCGGATGGGGGCGGGAGGGTTTGTGGGTGGGATGGGAGGGGAGGGTAGGAGAGGCGGTTATTAAGGAAAGAGTTTTCGCTATAGAGTTGTGTGAGGAAGGAGAAGCTAGGGGGGTTGAGAGAGGCGGAGATGGTTGTGGGGAGGAATTTGGGGATGGATTTGGAAGTGTGGGAGTGGAGGGCAGGTATGGTGAGGAATTGGCTTGTACGCCTAATCGAGGAGGGCGGCCGTGGTGTCCGCAGGAACGTCCTCTTCTACATCACCTTCCACCCCCATGTCCACCGCAGCCTAGACTCCGCCTTCTGAACAAAAAAAGATTAAAGGCCAAGCATGCGCCTCTGCCGTTCCTCGCCCGCACCGAAGTAAACGGAGAGCTGGACCCCCTGCAAGATGCGCAAATGCCGCGGAACCGAAAGCAGAGTGTCTTAATCCCGTAAACGCGGCACGGAGGCGTGGGCGTCTCATACGATTTTCGCGTCCCTGCGTTTTTGGTGTACTGGTTGAAAGGGTGGGATTGTGGGATTGTGGGGTTAGATGTGCGTAGAGGGTTGTGGCATGGAGCCAGGGGTAGATTGGATGGATTGAGCAAATTAAAAAATGCGCGACATATATTTGGTGGTGTTGACTTAGGGTACTAACATCTATATCGAAACCAGGGGCTCCCAATCCAGGCTCTTGTTGCATGGGCGAAAGTAGTTAGGGGAGTACTATAGGTCTTATGCGCAAATTTAAACACGCGCTTAAATGGATGTGGCTGGCTTCGGGGCCAGGCGGGAAAGGAGGCAGGTGTAGAGTGTCGATGGCGGTTGGGCATAAGCTTGCGATTCTGGAGTTTAAATGGAGCGGTTGAAGTTACAGTCTTTGGATTAGATTTCAAAGCCATCCACAGCCAAAAGAGCCCACAAATGCGTTCAATGAGAGCGTGAATGCTGCAGAGATAATATATCTACAGTGCTGAGTCGCAGTAGTATCATTAATTTATCATCAACCCGCTCAGTCCAGCCCCATCCACCCCTCTTCTCCATCACTCCCATCAACCTCTCCACCATTCCCATCCCCACCTCCATCCGCTTCGACCCCATCCCAAACAATCAACCTCTTCTCCTCTCTCACATCCTCCCCAACAGGCTGCGCCAGCAAATACTCGATCCGATAAACATTCTCGTCCGCCAGCCTTGCCAACTCACTCTGTATCCTCGCAACCGCCTTCTGCACACTCCTTAACTCCGCCGCAAAAGTGCCACAATGATCTTTCAGATGCCTTCCATGCCGACTCAGCAGCGCTTCGATCCACAAGAGATTAAACTCCAAATGCGGACTCTCATCAGCCTGCACAGCCACAAGGCGGAGCAAGCGCGCAAGATAGACGGTTGGAAGGTCTTTGACGACAAGAGCAACATCGGAGACAGGTATGGCTTCATAGACGCGGCGGACGAGCGTACGCTCGTTGAGGCGGAACGCCATGGCAAGGGCTTTGAGGAAGTCGCCCTGTTTTAAGGTTTCTAGCGTCGTTGCGGGAGTGACGGTGACGTCGAGGTCAAAGGGGTCGAACTGCAGGGCTGAGTCGAGTGAGTATATAAGTAAGCCTTCTGTAGATGCTGCGCAGAAAGCTCGGCCTGTGGGTGAGAAGGCGACTGCTGAGACGCGGACTTCAGGGCGAGTCTTACGCGCTGCTGCGTCACCTCGTGTTGCGCCTGGGAGGGTGTGGTCGATGCGGTCGTCGAGGTCGGATGCTTCGCCTTGCTCGTCGATGAGACCTTGGGGCCCTGCTTCGGTGAGTAGGCGGCTGTTGAGAAACTCTTGGGTTCCGTCGAGCGAGAGGTTGACTGAGACGGTAAACTTCTTGACTAGTACGCCTGATTGGACGTCGTAGAGGCAGATGTATTTGCTGTTTCCGCCAGCGAGCACGCAAGTGCCGTCTGCACTATACGTTACAGTGGTGAAGCTCTTTGTACCTGCAATATTTGCAGCAATGCGGCGATCGGAGAGTTTGCGGCCTCCTGACACATCTCGCCGTGCATCGATACCATTTTGTTGAGCAGCCTCCGAGACAGACCAGAAGGTTAGTTGGCCATCCAGTGTTGTAACCGCAATTTGTTTGGAGTCTGGACGAAAGGCCACAGAGAGGACGTCAGACACAAGCTGCAGAGGCTCGCTGGTTTGAGTTCGTGCGAAGATATTCCAGACTCGCACTGTATGATCCCAACTCCCACTCACTAAAGTGCCACCATTGGGAGCAAATGAGAGAGAAGAGACCGGGCCTTCGTGTCCATGTAGCTGATCTAGAAGTTGGCCAGTCTGTACTGACCATATGTGAATATCGAAAGAATCAATCGATCCGGCGCATACCACTTCTGCGCTCGGATCCACTGCAAGAGACGAAAACGACAACCTCGTTGGTGCTGTGAACGTCCGGAAATTCCGGTACCGGATCAAATCCCATGCTCTTACAGAACCATCGAGGCTTGCGGTGAATAATACATTTCCTCTCTTCGCAAACTCACAGGCCGTGACGCCACTCGTATGCTCTGTAAAGGTCACGATACAGAATCCGGAGTTGATATCCCAGACTTTGATCTTTCCATCGTCGGCAGTGGTGATGATACGCTGACCGTCTGGCGAATACACTATTGAGTTTATGGAGTCGAAGTGGCCTTGCTGCTTTAATATGTACGATTCTGACTGCCACTCCCAGACGAGCAATTGGCCGAGCTTTGAAGCTCCAAATGCGAGCCACTCGCCAGTCTTGTTTATGGCGACGAAATCGACATCGTTTTGGGAAATACTGCTGGAATTAGTACGCTAAATCTTGCAGTTTCAAAATTCGACGTACCTGAGGTTCTGGATCATAATAAATTCGGGCAGTTCGTATATGCCAAATATCCCATTCGAGAATCCAGCAACAAGCAGATTCGATTCCGCGTGAAATGCAGCACAAGTTACGTGGGCATTATTCTGCATGAAGTAATGCCTATCCGCGATTCTCCATTGCATGTTGTCGTCCTCCATCTCTTTATCTTGGGAAGCTCCAGGTCGTAACATGTATTTCCACTGGAATAAAGCGCCATCCTTACTAACCGTGTATATCTGCCGAAGGTCAGTCGACTGGTACTGAGAACTAGTGGAGTAGCAACCGTACCCACCGTTTCCTGATCCTTTGAAAACCATGCTCCGACCACACCCTGCCTATGGCCTGCCAGTGTAGTTGGCACAAAGCCGTCTTCTGGATCCAAACTCCACATCCTCGCCGTCAAATCTTTCGATGCGGACAAGAAGAATCTTGAATCGCTTGACCATTCTATTTTCCATACCGAGTCAAAGTGTCCAACATAGTCCCTATGTTTCACAAATGGCGCAAATTCTATCTGGCCATCTTCTACGTCTATTGTTGATGGTGTGTGCCATACTTCAACCTTCCTCCCTACACCTGCTGCAAAATGTCGACCTGAAGGGGAGAAGGCAAGAGCGGAAACTTTGTCTTTGAAGGAGAAGTGGTATAGAGCGATCCGCCGGGGGACGTTTGTGAGGATTGCACGACCATCTTCATCGACTGAGAGGAGGAGGTTTCCTCGGGGATTTAGAGCTAATCGAGCAATATTCTTTCGGTGGGCAAATGGTAGGGTGTATGATTTGTTGCTGAGAGTTGCTATGAGTAAAGGACTGTAGAAAGGTGAAACAATGAAGGAAGGCGCATACTTTACGAGATCGAATACTGAGACTCGATTTCCTACTGGGGACAGAAGGCAGGTTCCATCCGGCGCAAAGAGAAGGTTTCCTCTACTATACACTGTTCCCAGCAGGTTGTCGAACTGGAGAATGAATTAGCAGATACCTAGCTGCGATAATATTCTTACACTCGCCTTGAAGTCTGTCTTCATTTTTAAACCGCGTATGAGCGCTGTTCAGGCATCGCGGGAGAATCGTAGCTGCTCAATTGCATGTCGAATCTTTTCTTGGTGTCGCAAATTCTTTGGCCAATAGGCTGTCCTAGTGCGCTTTCCCCGTCACTGGCCTGTGCTTGCCCAGCTTGCCGAGAAGGGGGTCGTGAGCCCGCAGAGAAAGGGGACAACACCAGCACACAATAATCTCAACCCCAAGACTAACACCCTCAACCACCACCAAAAATCCATACCGCCCTCCCCTCACGCTTCAAACCTGTGGCATCGTGAATACATTCTCTCACGATCCTCTTCTTCCCTGTGAATTCTCCTTGTGCGGGTCCCTATGTCTTTGACAGCTAACAGACGGACTCCGCAGGACCCACAGCTCGCCCAACAGCACATCGCAGAAGAGCCAGAAAACATCATGGCCGAGTCAGCTTCCCCAATTGGCATTGCCAATGTATGTGCAGTCTATATTCTTCATACTGATCAATGTGCTGACATTTGCTTTCAAGTTGCCAAACCAGCGGTTTGTTCACAATATTCACCCATGTTCCGACCTCCAGCCTAACCACATTACAGTCATAAGATTGTTGCGAAGCGCGGTGCTGCGTTTACAATAATGGTATGGGCTTGAAGATTTAATTGATTGAGCAGGAGTGGCTAAGTCAGTATAGGTTGCTGGCGAGTCTGGATTGGGAAAAACCACCTTCATTAACACCCTGTTCTCAACGACAATCAAAAATTACGCCGACCACAAGCGCCGACACCATAAGCAGATTGACAAGACCGTCGAGATCGAGATCACAAAGGCTGAACTCGAGGAGAAATTCTTCAAGGGTGCGCATTGTCCCTACGATGAGGCTCCCTCTAGAATTCCAGCCACTAATTTTGTTCTAGTCCGTCTCACTGTCATCGATACTCCTGGATTCGGCGACTACGTCAACAACCGCGATTCCTGGCAGCCCATCATCGAGTTCCTGGATGATCAGCACGAGTCGTACATGCTGCAGGAGCAACAGCCGCGCCGTAGCGACAAGATCGACCTCCGAGTTCATGCCTGCCTTTACTTCATCAGACCTACTGGACACACTTTGAAGCCGCTAGACATTGAGGTCATGAAACGTCTTTGCACTCGTGTCAACCTGATTCCCGTGGTCGCCAAGGCGGACACCCTGAGTCCCGCAGATTTGGCCAAATTCAAGTCGAGAGTATGTATTATTTCCAAACCTGTTAAACTCATCTAACATTACTTTTAGGTACGTGCCGTCATTGAAGCCCAAGGAATCAAGATTTACCAGCCACCACTTGAGGAGGATGATGAAGCCGGTCTCCAGCACGCGCGCGGCTTGATCGCTGCAATGCCATTCTCCGTCATTGGCTCTGAAAAGGATGTGCAGACGAATGACGGTCGCACCGTTAAGGGCCGGCAATACGCATGGGGTGTTGCAGAGGTAGAGAACGAGGAGCATTGCGACTTCAAGAAACTGCGCGCAATTCTCATCCGAACCCACATGCTTGATCTTATCCACACGACCGAAGAGAATCACTACGAGGCATACAGGGCGCAGCAGATGGAGACACGGAAGTTTGGCGAAGCTCGCCCAAGAAAGCTGGACAATCCCAAGTTCAAGGAAGAGGAAGAGGCTCTGCGGAAGCGCTTCACCGAGCAAGTCAAGGTCGAAGAACAGCGTTTCCGCGCATGGGAGCAGAAACTTATCTCAGAACGCGATCGTCTCAACAAGGATTTGGAGCAGAGCCATGCCATCATCAAGGCGCTTGAACAGGATGTGGACAGCCTCCAGGGCAGCGTTAACCGTTCCCACGGCCGCCGCTAAATTTCATCCTAGCTACAGAGTATATTTCAGCTGCCAGACAACTTCTCAGTACTATCTTTTCTTTTACTTCGTGATACCTCTCCTTTTTACTTTGATAGGCTTGTAATTGCGCATGACGACTGGAGGCTTGTCCACGTTGAGGCAGCAATTCCGCTCCGTGTTGCTTCGATCGCTGAGGGGGAGGGGGTATGGTTAAGTGAATAGCGCATTTTGTGCGTGTGGGGGCTGGTTTGGCAGGAGGGGGTGCAGGAAAAGTTAGGAGCCATAGAAGGCATCTTTTCGAGTCCTGTAGATTAATCATGTTTGTAGCGGCTGGTCCATTTTGAAAGCCTTCTTTTCCTACAGCGAAGTTTGATGGGATGGTGAAATGAATGCTCCTTGACTCCGTTCCGTATTGTGAATTGCGCTGCCTCATGTGGCTCTTGAATCTCGAAAATCATGTTTCCTTCGGAACGTCTATATTCCATCCTGACGGGCAGAAAGACGTCCGTGCAATCAAACTCCCCAGGCCTAGAACCTTAACTACCAATCCCCAACCCCCCAAACGCCCTATCCAGCTCCTCCCCCTCCCTCCTCACTACCTCCCTCTGTCCCGCCGCTACACTCTCAACCCCCTCCATGTTCTTCCCCCCATTCACCGCCGCCCTGGCTCCTCCCTCACCACTATAAACGCCAGCACCAGCCATTACATCAGCAGCACCCGCTGCCCGCTCCGGAACAAGTAACCTAACATCCTCATCCAGCCACCCCGGCGCCACTCTCCTCTTCTCCGCCAACTCCGCCTGCTTTCTAGCCTCCTCCCACCTCCCGACTGTCTGGCGCGCGGAGCGCTCGAGCTCGAGGAGGTGGGCTTGTAAAGCACGGCAGGAGGTTAGGATTGAGTCGGGGTGGGTGGGAGGACCGCCGTGGGGAGGGTGGACGTAGGATGCTTTCGTTGTTGATTGCGGGTTGGCGGGGTCGGGCGTGGTGATGGTGACGGAGGGGGGGAGGGTGGAGGGGAGGGATTTGTAGGTGTAGGGGAGGGTAGTCGCTGTGGGAAGGGATAGGAAGGGGGAGTGGGTTAGAGGGAGTTGGGCTAGTAGGGGGTGGGGGTCTGGCATGAGGGTGGTTAATGGTGGTGTGTGTGGAGGGGTGGAAGGTTAATTGGGAGGAGAGGAAGGGGAGGGCTTACGTTCATCGTGCATGGCTTGGGTTTGGTGGGTTTGGAGCGTTGGGTGTGGTTTGTAGTTTGTAGTTTGTAATGTTGGTTGGGTATAAGAGGGCGGGCTGACCTGCGGATTACTGCACGCTTACCCATGCAGCATCACGTGCAAGACTCGGCCCGTCTAATGCTCCGATATATTTACGGCCGCGGCGCTCGACGTGGCCTCCAATGTTCGAGTATCTCCCAAACCCAGGCTTACTGAGGCGCTGACGGCCTCGTACCATTCGCCAATTGGCCGGCCGGGCCCATTATTACCGTTCGACGAGCTCCGCGTTTGGCCTGAAAACTAACGATGCTGCTGGAGGCGTGCGTCGCGCGTCTCCTCCACCACGACGGACCGCTAGCCTACAAGCAGCTGCCAGGCGGCGTCTATATAAAAAAGAGATAAAGCTCTACTCTTTTCCTCTCCGGGCCCCTGTGCATCCACCCACTTACCGCATACCTTGAGAATAATGGCCGCCTTAATTAGTAGCCCTAATCGCGTCAAAATTAATGTTAGCAATAATGCCGAGCTACGCGCTAATGTATAGAGCGTGCTCGCGTTAGCACGCGCTGCTCGGCCTGAGAATACTACTTTTGCGTACGAGCCGAAGTGGAGAGAGTTTAAGGCAAGCTACCATTTATAAGCTACCTTCTTCTATAATTTACCAAACATAGTATAGGCCTTCTACTAGCAGAAGCAGTGCCACAATACTAACACTATTATAGAGAATAAGCTATTTCTCTTTCTTATAGAAGAGGTCACAGACCGACCGCTGAAGGCAAAAAGCCGTAAGTCTACGGACGACGTACGGCACTAAAAGGCGATGGGAATAAATAGCAACTAGTTGCCTCGGGAGGACAATATACGGAAGTACCTTAAATCTCTACAGCGCAGGGACGCCCAGCTCGACCGTAAGTAGTTTATAAACAAGGGGAGGGATATGCTACTTAATAGCTATATAAAGGAGTTTAAAGGTATCTGCCGAGAGCTATAGGCTTAAGGCGGCGCGTCGCCCGAGTGCTACTTTTGTACGCTTATAGACTTTCTACTAGGGTATTATATACTTACCCGAGGCGGCGATAGGTGCTCTACCGAGATTTCCGACCTGTTTACCTTTAAGTTTAAAGGCAAGGGCCCAACGCGCTGTATACCGCTTATATTTACTACCCGGGCTAGTAAGTAAAACTAGCACGGCTGTTTTAAAATTATCGGCGCCCTTTACTATAAGAACCCGCTCATCTATACACTTAGCGGGCTAGCCTTCTACCTGCTCTACTAATAGGACCTAACTAGTAAGCAGTTTTCCAACTTTAGTTCGCAGTCGGCCTAGTACAGTATTCAGTTAATTAAGCGCGCAGCTAGAGATTGCCAGGAGCCTTTATTGTATACCTTGCAGCGGGAGTAGGTGGTAAAGGCCCTTAAATACGTGGGTATCTTGTTTAGTAAGATAACGCATATTACGCGTAGAGGTGGTGTAAAGGTGGCCGAGCTAAATGGCGTTAGTAAGGAGTAGATTCAACGTGCCTGTAAGTGGAACTATAAGTAAGTAATAGGCTGCTACTTAAACTCTCTTCTACGCGAATTTATAAGGGCTATAGCCGGCTATCTATTATAGGCCGGCTACTTTAAGATCTGTCAGGCAAGCGCCATACCGCCAGACGTTCTGCTATCGCTAATCTGGCCCAAGCTAGATATTTAGAAAAACTGCTTCGGGCCCGGCGTTAATTAGATTAATGACCTAACCGCCAAAAGGGCCACAAACCTACTATTCTACTTTAGGGAGGTTATTCTGCAGGACTTCGTGGTCCTGCAACAGCTCTTTCCTAGCAGCGCTATATAGACGCACCCTGTCTTTCAACACAAGGCCTACAGGCTATTTAACTAGCAGGTGGCCGCCCACCTGCATAAAGGCGAGGCCGCAGGTCAACTATTAGTTCTCTATTAAGCTATGCCTCTGCTCTGGACTAGCTCAAGGCTATAGATGCTCGGAACGCGCAGCGCGAGGCCCGCAGCAAGTAGCGCGCGGCCGACGCATCCACGGGTCTCACCATATTCATAGAAAATTCAATAGTGTAATTAGACTAACGTATATACTAACTGGGGGACGCGCAAGATAAGCAAGGTCGTTAAATAGAAGCTTGCATCTGTTGACGTGATTTTTTAGGTGGGTCGACGTCGACACAACCTTGGACCAAATCGACCGTTTGTTTGGCTGAGCCCCGATGGCACAAAAACTCCAACATAGGCTTATAGGCTCCTGTAAAAGTACATAGAGTTTATCCTGAGCTGGTGTATTTCTAGCGCATCACATAGCCGCCAGCAGAGTTCTCCAACTATACTCGAATCTCACCACTCCCTCTCTCCTGCACCATTGCATTGCGTCCCTTCGAGGCCTACAGCGCTCTCTAAGCTTCTGTTCACCCGCCCACCTCCCTTAGATAGCTACCTCCTTAAGGAGTGCGTTTGCGTCGGCCCTGCGTACGTAGTAGGATCCTCAGCCTGCACTGACAGCCTGAGCCTGGGCCTGGGCCTGAGCTACCGTGCCTCTATTGCCTCTACTGCCTCTATTGCCTCTACTGCCTCTATTGCCTCTACTGCCTCTATTGCCTCTACTGCCTCTATTGCCTCTTGCTAGCTAGCCAGGGCTTGAGGCTCTTACTTCGTACACAGTGTTTCTGTGCCTGCCAATTAAACACAGTACACGAGACAAGATAACTATAACGCTGGACAGTACATTGCTCGGGGTGCACTTTCAGGTTCATCTAGTATAAGTAACAAACCCAGCTGCCCCGCCGGCTTTTCGAACATCTCCTACACCTCGCCCTCCTCATCCTCATCTGCAGGATCATTGGGAACATTCCGTACAGGTGGCCCTTTAGGCGGTGGGCAGTATTCCAGCACCGGTGAGGCCATCAGCGGAGGGACAATCGTGCAGACTGGGGGGAGGCTTGGCGAAGGCTCTGTATCAAAACTGGAGGTAGTCTCGGCGAGGCCTTGGGGGTGCAGGGTTGTGAGAGCATATCGGAACCTGAGGAGCAATGCTCGGAATAAATACGAAAGCTGCTGCAGGATTATTATTCGCGGCCGCCGCCGAGCTTTGCGCTGGCCATTTCGAAGGCTGCTCCCGGGTACGGTTGGGGTGATCAGTCGAAGGAGTATTTACCGGTGTATTCGGCGCAGACGTCTATTAGGCGATGAGAAGGTGTATCCGATTAGGAAGAAAGTGCGTGAAACGAAGGCTTCGGTGAGTTATGTGCATTGTGAGTAAGCGTCATGCGAGATACAGGTCCAGATATGTAGAGAGATGGTGGGAACGTAGTTGGAAGAGAGGGGCAAAAGCCTAGCAAGTATTTATCGGATAGCACAGGAAGTTTGTATACTCTCCCTAAGCTCCAAGAGCGAACCTGAAGGCTGGTTCGATGTTGTGCTGATGGCTTGTTGGCTATGGGAGTTATGAGATGAACTGTATGATAGGTTCTTAAAGTCTTGACCCTGTTTGCTGAAATTTTATTTTGTTTCCATCTTAAAAGTGGGTTTGAACAAATGGAAAATTTGACCTTTCCCTTTTATTAAACCTGCCAGCGAGATGAAGATCTAAGTAAAATATACCAGTCTCTAGTAAAGTTCTAAGAACGTTAATGATTTATTAGAACGAAAATCCCTATTGAGAGGCCTAAGAGAGGATTTATGCCTATCTAGGAGTCTCTGGAGCCTTCCCATTTCCATGGCTGAGCATTATTGCCTGTAAAAACAGTCTGATGAGGTACACCTGTTGCCCTTTAGCTATGGTACAGTATGCCATATTTTAAAGGGATATAAAGGAAATTTCAAGTTCTACTGGTGGAAGATATTCAAACGTATTGTTCTCGTTGAATTCGATACGTAAAGGTCTAAGCATCTTCAGTTCCTTGGGATCGCCGCAGGCAATGAAGGTAAAGTCAATTTACCTGTCGCAAGTTCCTTCTAACTGCCGAAAGATATTCTGCTTCGCCTGTTATTAGCTCTTCAGAGCCTTCCTGCCTCTCATTTACTGCTGTCTAAAGTGCTAACACCTCTTTGGCAATCTGTCGAGACTTGATTCAGCAGTTAGCTACGACAACTTTGATATTGGACAGTTCCTACCTCTTCTGAATGCAATGCTTAGTAATAAGCCTAATGAAGTTTTCTGAAATAAGGTCTATGCTGTAGTCATCGAGTCCACACCTTCCTCATTGCCAGACCAGCTACTCCTTCCTAATCCGGCCCGTCGTTTACTGCCTGATTTTAGCAGATACCCTGGACGTTCAATATAGACAGCTTCGTAGATATGTCCGACCTTTGGAGGAGTATCGACCCTGTACTGAAAGGTGAAGTGGATGGCAATCTTATAATCAACCATTTAGACTTTCTTCAGACAAAGTTCCACGGCCTTAAACGGTAGTCGCTCTATTCTAGATGCGCAAAAGATACAAAACCGCCACTATACAAAGAAAGTATGGCTAGGTAGAGCAACCAGAAGGCTGCGAAGAGTTGAGAGTGCTGCGCTGGCTCCGCCTCCATATATTAACCAATTTCTACCATTTTACGAATGGAACGAGGCTACCGTCCCTTAAAACGCCGGCGATGCGTTACTACTCCAAGGCTATTCCTAAATCCATTAGCAAAATGGAAGCTAGATGTCGGCTTCGCTTACAATTTAAGCCATTATCGTAAATATGGCGATGGGCTAGCTTATAACCGGTCCTACATCCTCGTCCTAGACGCAATAAAGAGTACTCCGCGGGAAGACAAATACGGCAGCACTTGGCTTAACCTCTTGAGACGTGCAAGAGAGATATTTAGCGGACAAGACACACGCGGTTTATTAAGGGCCTAATAATTCGTGGTTTAGTTATGCAACTATGGGAATTTGTTAAACTCCTGGGAAGGAAGGATTAATTAACGGTCTTGATTACTATTTAAGAGGTTCAAGTGCCTTATATACACGAGAGTTGCTCACTGATCCCGTCGCTGCATATAGTGCTAGCTAAAAGGACAGGCAGCAAAGAAAGATTCAGTAAGGTCAGCTCAACAGACTTTAACAGACCTAGAGAGCTTGCGTCTAGGCTATTTAGCGTTAACAAAAGACGGTCTAATCCTCATTTTGACGATTTCGAGATTTCAGTGGATAAATAAAGAAGAGCTAGGTTTAATCCTACCATCGCAAAGGATGGCGGCAAAATATATGCCCAAATCTAGCGGAATAGCCAGGGAGAGCGGCTTTGCTTAGAAGAGCTTATAAAGCGACAGCGTTCTGCCGCTGTTTGAACAACTACTTGTTAGAAAGTCTATTTGGGTGGAGACAAATTGGAGGACCGGCTTACTTTTAAGGATTTATAAGAATATAAAAACGACCTAAAGATGGGCTTCTACTTAAAGAAACAACAAAAGTTACAACAAAGAATATGACGAGGTACTACTATTATAAGACTCTATATAGTAGGGGCGCTGTTGATAATATCCGCAATAATGTTTGGAAGGGATTGATGCCGGCGGGAGGAATCCATTTCAACAACGGCAACCTGCAATGCCCAAAGCTTTTATAAGCCCAGCCGCATTCAGCAGTTCAGGGCTAGGGAGCGGCAGAGGCAGGAGCAGAAGCAGAAACATCACGCGAAAGAAGTTGTTGAGCTCGATATAGACATCAATACCGCTCCAAAAAAGCTATTTTCAGACATCCTGGTTAATCAAGTTGCTCTGCCGTGACGGAGCCACAGGTGGCAATATTGTTCCGCATCGCTGTCAGGATTCCAGGCTGGTGACGTGGCTTCTGATATCAACCCGAAAACCAGGACCAATGATTTATCCTAGACGGGCGCGGCCTAGTGATCCAGCGAGGCATCCAGCTAAAGATGCACTGGTCAATCGGAGTATGCAACAGAATAACACCGGGACGCTGGACGATCCGAGGTGGCTTGATAATCCTTCACATTGGCCCTTCACGGAATTGCCCCCATGGCACCAATCACAACATCCGACGGTTTGTGCGGTTCCCCTGAGAACTAAAGGAGCGGTACAGGCCTAATTCGAGTTCAGATTGCTCAAGAAGAGTGATTTCTGCGCTGAAGAGGTTGTCCGACCAAATTGGGTGACAGCTACAGATGCGCGGAAGCATCGTCTTCAGGCGAGAAATCCAGAGGCAGTACAAGAGCGTCCATCGGATATCGGAGGATCAAACTACGGGCGCGACATTGGGAGAGGCCGAAGCACGCTTGCCATGCGCTATCGGTGGCATGAGACGTGGGATATTGGGAATACGAGGCAGTGCAGCACTTACATCGACGCCAAATTGGTGAAAAATGGCTCACAGTCGGGATTATAGCCCAATGAAGAAGTGACACGGCGTTGGAAGAAGAGGAGAAGAGGGAGGATGGAACGATAAAATACAGAAGGGGACGGGAGGTTGATGCACGAGCTTGGCTTAACGAACCAATAAGCGAGGCGCTTTGACCGCAATGGGAACCTCTATTTCCCTTTGTGGTTTTGCCACTAGCTCATTGATGTACATAAAGAACTCTTTATATATATACAACTCTTTGTAATTAGAGAGCTCTTTATATATAAAGAAATAAGTAGCTTTCTAAAAGTAGAACGCTGCAGAATACCGTATATAAAGTAAGTTCCAAAACAAAATAAATTAAGCACAACATTCTACAAGAGGTACAATATACCGCAAGCAGTACAACATACCGTCAGCAGCATAACATGCCGTAAGCCGTACAACATGCCGTAAGCCGTACAACGTGCCGTAAGCCGTACAACATGCCGTAAGCCGTACAACATGCCGTAAGCCGTACAACATGCCGCAAGTAATATTCCGCTAGCAGTATAATATACTGCAAGCAGCGCCTTCCAAAAGGCCGGATTAAGAATAGGAAGTCAGGCAAGGAAATTAAATACATAAACTCTATAGATTCTATTTTAAAGAGACAGAACTTCAACTATCAATTCTTCAATACAATCAACAGTTTCAATACAATAACTCTTTTCAATACACCTTCAATACGCTGCCATTACATAGCTTCAACAATACTGACATGGCTGGGCTGAGGCCGAAGATCGACCCGGTTGGGCTAAAGTCGAGGACTGACGGGAATATGGCGAGATCGAATACGGCAAGAATTAATGGAGACATATCTGCGTTAAGCACCCTGTCGATAACAACGGCATACAAATATGGAGCGAACATCTTGACAGAGATTTGGTTGTTGTGGCGCCAACCATCGTCGCGCTTCGTCCTTTTCAGCCAAGCCGGCATCACGATCCGTAGAAGAATGAGTAGGGCTACACCACTTCAGGTAATCGATATTAGTAATAAGGCCACGAGTATGGTAAAGATTAAGTCGAGGCTTTGACGGAAGTCGACAAGGGAAACCGAGAAAGGGAAGAACAGCGGATAAGAATAGGCAGCCTTGCGAGGTCGCCATTTTGCGTGGCAAGGCCGAGGTCGAGCAGGTCGCTGGTTCAGCCTTTGCTTGTGTAACATATTCATTTATCGATGGATGACTACTGTTTAACAGGATTGTAGATATAGAATATGCCATACCCAGATGCGATGTCGAGTGAAGTCCACGGGTTGGAGTAGGTTCCCACGTTAGGAGGGTTGGCAAGTCTTGGCGAGGCCTAGCCGAGAAACCACAACCTAGCACTCCTCTCGCCTCATTTTCCTATTATTCCACAACCCGTTACTGTCATGGATTTGTAGGAGAGAGTTGATATGGAGGATCCTGAGTTGAATTTTGAACGTGGCGCGTTGGCATAGTCGCACGTGATTGTACTGGACGCCAAGCCGCAACTGGATTTATTCGTCTCGTGTGCAAGAGATCTGCTCTTCGCACTACAACACCAAAATCAACCTTCTTTTTGGAGTCTAGTGGCACTTACCCTCAATCCAAGAGCGCTAGCTGCCTGTCCTCCGGAGTCATTTCTCTCTTTATTTTGCTTCATTTATTACTGGTTGTAGCTGAGCCTTTTGCAGACGTTGAGTGATCTGCCCTCTTCAGCGTTTCAACATAGCTGCTTCGCCGCATCCTCCAACCACACCCAGTTTCTGCCTGGGAGAATCAAACTCCTCTTCGTTATGATTGGATTGCTTCGCTCTCGTGGCCGTATTCCGTTGGGGGAACCGAGATCATGCCAGAGGCACAGTAGTTCAATTAGCTCGTGGATTTCACAGCCTCACGATTCTTTGAATTTGTGGATAGCGGTGCGGCACAAACTGTTGGCCTACGACGAAGGCGGCTGGCTTCCATTTTCATGATAAAAGGTAGGTAGTGTCCTTCAGCTCCTTCTGTTCCTACTCCACTGGGTCGTGGACTGCTCCTCAACGCATGTCCTTGAATTCGTTTAGGTTGAACGCCGCCATCAAATCCCATTTGAACCACTTGAACGTAAACCGCAATCCGTCCACGGCATCTACATACCGAGTTCCTTCACATCTATCAACCCTCCAACCTCCTGGCCCCGCCATACCTGCTGTTGCCCTCAAAGACGTTTCAGCGCGCGGCCGCTATCTCTGCCCCACCATCCTTACCTGCTATCCCAACCTCACCTTTCCAGCTTCAACCCTCGCCTCCTCCCTTAAGCTCATGGCCCGCCCATCTCCACCCTTATCATCCTCCGCATCTAAGCCTCCATTCTCACAACTCTCTCCCACTCACCTAACGCCCCCTAATCCTCCCACTATCCTCGCCACGCTATAATTCTTCACAGCCTACTGCCTTCACCAGATCTGCGAAATGAAAGGCGTGAGGAAAGTGTTTGGTGTTTCTGCAACCGCTGGCATTCTGATGCGATTCTGGGGATTATTGTGCTGATGCATGTGAGATTTGTCGGGTGGGTAATATGTTGCTATAGGCGTTGTGGGTTAATGATATTGGGGTTGCGTGGATGGCGGGGTGAGAGGAGGAGGAGGGATATCTGAATGTTTTGGCGAGCAGGATAATGATGACGTTTTTGGTTGATTATCAGAAAACGGGATTTGTGGAGCGCTGGTTGCTGATCTAGTTTCTTCAAGAGTCGAGACGATATAGAAGAAATGAAATCAAATTCCTTCCTGAGCAATGTTCCAGGTATTTGATAGCCCTTTCCATATTCAGCCTGGCTTCGACCGCTATTCCATGGCCCGCTTCTGCTCGCTTGAACTAGCACGCCGATATTCAATAATAGAAACTTACTCTTCCCATAAACATCTCCCATTGCATTGGCTTAAAGTTTGGCAATAATGGTATTTCACGCCTGATGTGTTATGTACATTGCTGGAAGGGTCAAACTCATCGAAGACCTCCATGCTCTATTAGGAACATGATGGACGACACCCGCCCAAAACGCCGTGGAGTGGCTTTGTAGGTTTCATCCATGCCGAGAGACCTCTGTATAATGGCGTCTGATTTGTCTTGCCCGAGCTGTTGATAGGTATGAAATAGTGCAAGAAATATAGTTGTAGTTGCCGGTTTTCTAGATCAAGCCTTCAGGTAACTGATGATTTGCACGGTTTCTGATGGCTGATGTTGATGAGACAAACCATTGAGCTCGAGGGAACAGCTTGAATTTGGTCTACGCAATCTACAACCCCGAAATTTTATTCTGTTCCATAATGGTGGATAGATTGAAGAAAGAACTTTCTAAAGCGGTCCATGATTGGCAAAGATGGTGTTCGGTAGGCAAAGTATACTAAAGATTATTTCAAGGTAGTTGAAGCAAGTGACCCAACTGTTCTTGGATGAAAATGGAATATACTCTGTTCCGCGCAGCACTTGGTTCTCGTCATCAATACCATCCTTGATGATGGTGCGTCATGATGCAATCAATGAAGCTGTCGTGACCAACAGCAGGGTTGGCGTTCAACTCCCTGAAACCACAGTCTTGACCCTAGGTAATAGCGTTCCCGGCTGCAGCAAATGCAACAAACCCCCCTCCCCCCCCCGGTCAGAGTAATAGCCATCGTCAGTTAAGTTGACAGACCGAAATTGCGTGGTGAGCGGGACCAGCGCTTCATCAACAAACCAATTCGCAGACAGTGATGTGATCTCGGTGCGAAGTCCGGCAGCATGACCCCCACGCTCTCGCCGCGTTGAGCTTCGTGCGCATATTCTCAATAAATAAGCTTGCGCGAGAGACGCGCCTGAAAAAGCAGACGGGTGGGGGTCATGCCCGCGCTCTCCAGGGCTATCCAAGCTTTGTGCTTGGCGCCGGGGAGGGGGATAATGCGCCTCCAGCGTCATCGGGAGCGAGGCGGGGAAGGTTTGAAGCATGACATATGATAGCGTGCATTGATGGCCTACATGCACATTGAAACGACGTGTGTTGATGGTGTGTTGGAATGTGGGATGTGTGGTACGGATGCACTCTGATTTATGCAATGGCAGCGGCTGTTTTCTGGGGAAGGCGTCGAACGGGCACGTCAAAGCCAGCTGCAGAGAGTCTCGCAACAAATCAGCTCTCCCTCCCATCTCGGGTCCTGAGAGTGCAGGAGGAGAGTGCAGGAAGAGAGTGCAGGAGGAGAGTGCAGGAGGAGGGTGCAGGAGGAGAGTACAGAATTGAGCTGGTGCTTGCGGGGTTGGGTTCGTGCAACACAGTCGCAAGGAGAGCAGGTAACGTGTTGTAGTAGGTATCCTCTGTTGTCGAGGTGTTCGTCTCGATCGATCTCTGCCGGCTATACATCATCTCCATCTGTGTCTCCACGGCCCTGGAAGTGGATAGTAGCAGTGCAGGTAACCTACGTGGGAGTCATTCCATTCATGATATTTGCCAGAACAGGGTCCACCATCCCGCCCGGCAAGCTATCGTTGATTGGCAGCAGGCCTCAAACTTGTTAGTCGGCGCACTGGAGTGGACATTGATGCACGCAATTCCACTCACTGCACAGATCAACCTATTTCAGGTCTAGGTTGAAATGGTCTGATGAGAGTGAGCTGGCTAAGGAGAGCCTTCGGGGGCGCAGCGGCACCGTCGGCTGAAGCGAAAACACAGAAATACATAGATACATAGATTAATGGATCTATAGATTTAGTACTGATCCATCTTCGCCGCCATCGTAGCTGCTTTCGATGGTGGTGATGTTAGAGCTGGTGATTGAGCGGATCTCAATATCCCTCGGCTTTCCCAATCCTGATTTGCGTTCAGGTACATTCAGGTACAGGCTGAATGGCTGGGTTGGCAAGATACCACTGCCAATCAACAATTGCTCTGTGGCCCGCAGGCCGAGTGGACGTGCAGAAGCGAAAACAGTTCACACACTTTGATGCCTGTCTGATGGAGGCTTGTCTATGGAGGCTTTGCCCGACTGAAGACTTGTCTAAGGGTCGAGCGATGCTGGCCGCTGCGTGCGTCGAACCCCCAACAAAGACCACGACGCACCGTGGCTGGCTCTGATGCTGCTGTCGCTGCTTGCATCAAAACTCAGTCCATCACCACCCGACCGAGAGATCACACGGTAGCTGGAGTTGCGCATAGCTGACGTCCCCCCCCCTTCCCGTGGCCCCAAAATGACGGTCTGTTTGGGCATTTATTCTCAAGCGCTGGAAGGTATCTCTCGGCGCGATTATCGGAGTCTCTCTTTCCAGTCATCCATTGCACGAGACTTGGCTCCACTTGACGATGCTAGCTGTAGACAGGTATGCTTCGCACTTAAAACTCTGATCTCTCCTCATCACTCGCATCCCACCTACCTTTTTCTTCCTTTGTGTCAACCTGCTTCTACCCGCACTGCCCGCCGTCAACAGCAGCGCTTCTCTCACCCGTATTCACCCTGCCCGCACCCCACGCTGCACCTCCTCCCCCTCGGGAGAGCGCCGTGAAGTGTGCAGGGACGCTCTCTCCAGCGATCTAGTCTTCGGTTGGCCAATTGCCACTCAAAGAGCCCTTCCCCACGCTGCACCTCTCTACCCCAGACTACGCCATCGCCGCAAACAAGAACCTCTCGACAGTCGAGAGCCACAATATACAGCGATCCCGTGCAACCTGAACGTGTCGTGGACCCATCGTCGTGACACTCTGCCTACACGGGCTCTCTCCGCCCTCTCCGCCTGATCTATTAGACCTGTGGACCCCTCTCTCTCTCTCTCTCTCCACGCTCGGCTCGTTGCGTTGAGAACAGGCCAAGCCGATTCTCCCGTTATCATTCCACGAACCTGCCTGCCTTCCATTTTCAAATACCAGCCCTGCAAGATTTACGAAATTTTGGGAATGAACTTCAAGAACGACACCTCCCACTGGCCCGTCGGACAAGAGCCCATCAACCGCTGAAACCGGCTCGCTCACAGTTACCCCACTGCTACTCCCCTAGCAGCAGGTCGCCCCAATCCAGTTTCCCCAGATTTAGCTACCGTTCCCCGTGCATATTTTCTTCTTTCGAGAGAGACGAGATTGGAATCGATCTTTCGATACGCTTGCTTATTCCGTTGCGTTCCCTTTCGCCCTGTCCTGGTCCCCCTTGGCCGTAAGCCCTGCAGGATTACCCTTCCAGAATCTACCTTGCGGGCCTGCAGGCACCGCCGCGCGCCATCCATCCACACACGAGACTCCTTCGTCATCGGAGAAAGTGTGTTCTTCTTATCGCCATCTGGTTGCACGTAATGGAGTCTTCCATGAACCTTCTGAGTGCACACATCCAGTTTCTCGTACGTCCATTCTCGTCACCTGTTCACGCCTAGCCTCAATGCGCTGCACGGTTGGAAAAACATAAATTTAGCCTTTTGTCCTTCGCATGAAGCATTGTCCAGGCATTGCATGCGTGGCGTTCCCATAGGGCTGTTGTTTTATATCTCGCCTCCCCCACAAATGCCTTTTCGTCTCTTCCCAATTTTTTTTTTTTTTTTTTTTACTCTTCCTCACTGACAAACCATGCTCTACGTCAAGGATACCCAGCTGGCTCTGATACACATCCCATTGCACCTCTATTCAAGCTTTCTGCAGCCAATCCTTCAGCTGTTACTTCCTAACGAAGGTCGCAGTGATGTTTCCACGAGTAATGGAGCCGTGCGTCCGCCGAAAGGCTGGCCGTACGAGCATCCCTTTGTTAACATCTCCATCACTCCTATAGAGTGCTCGGTAGCGTGCTCCCGCACGCTAGCCAAGGAACTGTTTATTCCCGCCCGCGACGGTCTGGACGCAGCTTCAAAAAATCAAGTGTCCATCACAAACGAAGATTTCATCGTCATGCAAGTAGACGGCGAAGGCCTTGACGCAGGCCAACGAGTCCTCGAACTCACCAGTCCACTCGCAATGGCCGGAATGTAAGCCCAACTCCTCGACAACCCCAGGTTTCGTTGCTGCTCACCACCCCCCGAAAGCTCAATATTCTTCATCACAACCTATTTCTCCGACTACATCCTCGTCCCGCTGCGCTGCCGCGGCCAAGTCGTCCACGCGCTCGAAGACCGCGGTTTCGCCTTCGAACAGTACACCTCCACCTACATCAAACCCTCCCACCACAACCGCAACCACTCCTCCACCTCCTCCTTCGACGCCCCAACCCCAGGCACTCCGCCTCCCGCCACCATCTCCGAGCTGCAAACACGCACCTTTGCAACCCTCAAACGGCGCAACATCATCCCTACCGTCGACCCCCGCATCCGTCTGATCCAATGTGCCGGTCGCAAAGACGCCTCGCGCAGCGGCAGCATCACCAGCGCAAATGGCACGCGCAGCTTCACTACCAGCGCCGCAGACGACGCGCTACACCTCGGCCTGGTCAAATGCCTCATCATGCAGCCGTACCCGCGCTTCCTGTCACTCACGCTCACAGACACCGAGCCCGCGTCGCTACTGCTCGATCACGCGCTACTACCCAACTTCACGCAGGACGTGCTGCTGGGCTCCAAGGATGACTTCCTCATCCCCATCACGCTTGATCTGCGCGACCTGCCGCTTGAGAGCACGGGTATCGTGTGCGGCGTTGCGGGAAGGCTGGTCGGCGGCACCGCGGGGCTCATCGAGAGTCCGGTCGAGATGAGTTATCTCAGCACTGCGCGCGCGGGGACCGTTATGGTGGGCGAGGATGAGTTGGAGCGCGCGCTGGGCGCGTTGCGGGGCGCGGAGAATGGTGTCGTGCCGGATTAGGGTGGCGTTGGGAGGGGGTCGGGCGTTAGGGCTGAGTCTGAGACTGACTTGCGGTGTGGCGACTCAAGCCGCGAAGCACAAGGCAGAACCGGGCGGGGATAGCGGGATGCAAGGGGTTGAAGTATGGAGAGTGAGACAAGGTGTGTGGTGATGGGGTGGTTGGTTGTGTTCAAAAGGGCAGCCGCATTGTGGAGCGGTCAGGTGGGGTCGAGGTTGGGATGGGGCGGTCCGAGGAACTGCGTTCACGCTCAGCTCACCGATCAGCCCCCTCATCACGAAAAGGGGCAAACCGATAAACTCTAACCAACGATAAAGCGGCTGGCAAGATTTCGGGAAGGGGATCGAACGAAACGATCGAGCGTGCTGCGTCAGCTGGACGCCGCATGGGAACATTGAACCCTTTTAAGGGCCGGAGAAACTCGATCCCTCAGCCTCACCTGGTCGTCATGTGATTAGCAAGCTGCCAAGCCTTGAATCTGGAGCCTGACACATCGCATACTTTCTGTTTGCCGGTTCGACATCCGTCCATGGACTTTTTGTCTTTTTCTACTTTTATCGTTTTCCGCTTTCGCATACATTGCATCGGCGCATGGGTCCGGTGATACGGGAACTGATTCCGTTAGAGACCAACACATCTCCTCTCCTCTCCTCTCTTGTCCTCCCTTCCTTGCTTTCTAATTTTGTCTTGCATGGAAAGGTCGCATGGACTAAATAAGGCGGCTCAGCAAAACTCGGGAACCCGAAAAACATGATCGCAGGAGCACGCAATCATGCCATCACGAATCTTTTATGGGCGGTGGGGATAGGAGGGACCTAGCATTGGGATTACGGATTATCAAAAGTCTTTTTAAATTTTGTTTTATTTTTTTATTTTTTTATTTTTTTTTTTATATCATCTTTTTTTGGTGTACGTACTGGTTTTGACTTACAGCGTTGCATTACCTCGGATACGAATATCTTAACATGGTTTTCATTTTTGTAGGTCCTATGGAATGGAATATGGTCATGTATGATACCCATGGAAATGCAATCGCTATTTAGAAATTATGTTATTCCTTATCCAACGGAGCCTCCAGGACATTTTGGGCGGGTGTTAGTTCACCACATACGCGATGGAGCCTAGCGGTCCTCGATGAGTTCGCCCTATCCTACGGGGCTCCTCCCGGGCGTTCTGGGCAGGTTGTCATTCACCACATGCCTAATGAGGCCCAGAGGTCTTCGATGAGTTTGCCTCATCTAAAATTAGATATTATACGAACTTTGCACAATGGAAATAATTCATTCGTCTATACTCCTAGTCACTAGGATTAATATCGCTCTAAACCTAGATGTCGGCATATGCACAGACTCCGCGAGGCCAGCTATGCCTGCTCAGGCACCTGATAAACGACGTGCGCGCGAGAGGCTCGGGAGACCTTCGACTGACTCTATGTGGCCGATAATGTCTCTAAGCCGAGCACCTGGATTTCGGCATGAGCATGACTCCTTGAAGCTGCACTACGCCTACTCGAGCAAGCATAAACGACACTCGCGCGAGAAGACCTAAAGTTCATCGAAATTATACGCCTGTACCATACCGCCTCTAATCCAAGCACTCTTTTTTGTTCGGTGACCGTCGCTACAGCCTTGTGTTCATGTTTTCAGGGCTTGGGAGCGTTGAGGGCCGGTAGTAGCAATAGCGTTGATCGTGGCGGCACTAGCAGCAAAGCGTCCGGGTACTAGGTCTGTCGACCCAGGCTCGTGGCTGCAAGGATCATCGGTATCTCCATCTTAGCCCTCGAGAAGGCGGATATTTCGTTGAGATGCAGCCCATCACTCACTCGGGCATGCCCCAAACAATAACATTGCCATCGCCGCCCGCGCTGACCCACTCCTTGCGCGTCTTGCAAAACGCCACCGCGCTCACGACGTCTTTTTTCGATACCTTTGGGTTCAGTGCGGCGTGGGGTTGGGCGGTCGAGGGTTGGGCGTGCCGTAGTTTGTGCAGCACGGTTCCTTCGAGCAGGTCCCAGACAAAGATGAGCCCGCTTTCGCTGCCGCTGACAACGACACTGTCGTTTAGGCCGAGGGTGCTGCGGATGCGGTAGTCGGTGTTTGTGTACTGGGGAATGCTGTTAGTGGGAGTTGGGGTGGAGAGGCGGTAAGATGGGCGCAAATGCTATGGGTGTGCAAAGGCGACTCACCTCGGGCGCTTTGTACGCTTTGAGCAGTTTGCCGTCTGGTTTATCCATTAGACGGAGGGTGGAGTCTAGGGAGCTGACGAGAAGGGAGGCGGAGGGATTGGTAGGGGTGAGAGAGGTTACGGGATCTGCCGTTTAGTGAGTGGGTTGTCTTTGGCTAATCGCAGATGCACATGTGATGTACTTTCGTGGATATCTCAATGTTGCTCGAAATTAAGGTAAGGAGGTAGTAGAAAAAAAGGGTACTCACGTCCAATAACATCAATATAAATCGTTCCCATCCTGAGATCATACACTCTCACACGCCCGTCGATACTCCCGCTCATAATCTCATGATCTACAACCGAAACTGATGATATACTATCCTTCGCTTCAGAAAACACCATGAGCGGCTTATGCGACTGCGATTTCACATCCCAAAGCCTTACCGTGCCGTCGTAGCTTCCACTCACGACAACACTACCTTCGGCCCCGCCAAAAGAGCACGCATTAATCCTCCCCACATGACCGCTCCATCGCCGCAGCGTTCTTGCGCTCGCGACATCCCACAGGAATACAGTCTTGTCGCCGCCGACGCTGGTGAAGCGGGCGTTGTCGTCACTAACGGCGATGTCGAGGACTTCGTAGCCGTGCGCGTCGTATGTCTGTACCAAACCGGGGGTAGAGGTGTCTTTCTGGTAGGTGGTTGAAGAGCTGGTGGAATCTGGAGGAGGTGCTCGGTTTGGGTTAAATAGGCGGATGAGTCGGTCGGTGGAGCCTGTGAGAATCTAGAGATACAGTAAGCATCGAGCCCAAAATGGTGCAGAAAGTAAGAAGGGAAGCTAGGGATATCATGGATGCTAAAGGCGGGGTATTTACATATTGGCTGAGGCCTGCGCTGTATGTCACGGCATGGACAGGACCTGAGGAGTGTTAGCTATTTGATCTGCTCGGTCCACGATGGATTGAAGGATTCGCACCATTGTGACCGCCGAGTCTTGCAATCGGGTGAGTTGGAAATTGTGAAGTCATCACATACTCGGAGAGATTCTCGCCAGAGAGGGTGTACATCTAAGAGTATTGAAGGGGCAGAGCTCGAAATTTGAATTCATGCCAAGCCTTCCTGCCTAGTGGGGCTGACCTCCGCAGTTGAAGCTCAACTCTGCCCTCGAGATCGTACGCGTGGGTAGACAGCAAGAAGCAGCCATTACACTATCGAAATCATGGCGCTCGAGATCCTATCCAGTCCGCCTGATTTGGAATCTTTCACACCCCTCGAAGAGCACCAGAGCCAAACACCTGGCACCTTCTTCGGAGGGAAGCCAGTGCTGCACTATAAACATTCGAATCTCACACTCAGCATACCCATGGAGCAGCTTCAGACGCATCCTGCCATAGCGAAATTCAAGGTGACATCTTCCAGTCATGATGGTACTGTGGTCGACGGTCCAGCTCAATCGGCAGCTTCAGCTTTGATATCGAACATTGAAGCTTGGGTTACTTCAGAGTATGTCCAGTTCATCTACTTTCAATTTCGCACTCAGTGCTAATTGACAATTATTTAGACGTCTCATCCTCTTCCAACAACAGCCTTCACCCAGCGGCGTCTCCATTCCCTACCCCACCATCGCTCTCCATGCGACGATGCGATGGAAAAGTACCCAATCTTCGCCGTCTGACCAGGGAGTTGAAGCACTATATATGGAACTCAGCATGAATGATACCGAGCGAGTCAATGATGATGATGACATTGAGATACTTGAAATAACAGTCCTCCCTCCAAACTACGAGTCTTCACCAAACGCTGCAGCCACAGCGCCGTGCATTCAAGAACTTTACTCCGCGATGAATGTTTGCTCGGACTTGCATCCCGACCCAGCCTCGCCTTCATCGGACGTCGACGAAGGCGAGGGAGCTATGCCTAGTGCCGGTGGCTGGATAACTTCTGAAAACTTGGGTGAATACTTTGATGAGAATGGTAATTTTATTGGGGGTGGGAAACTGGGCGCTGGTGCCGGAACGGTCAGGCCGAGAGAGGAAGACGAAGACATGGATGGAAGAAATGGCCATGAGAATGCCGAGGAAGCGGCAGAAGAGACCAAATGGCGTCGAACCCAGTAGTCTATACAGGAGGAGAACTGCTGTATGCCGACGAGTTCAGGACTCGCCTGGAGGCGAAGCCAAACGATTATACGCAGAGACAAAATTTGACAAATGAAAGATCGGTTAGTCACCTCCTAGTGGTCTCGGATCCCATAGTATGCCCGAAGACTTACAAAAAGTAGAAGCCGAAGAACATGATTATCTAACAGCATGAATTTGCTTCTTGTAGTACTTCGTCACATATTATATTCTTGCCGGCAACTGTGCTGCAAGTCCTTCGATGTCCCTTGTTATTAATGTTCTTCCCATGCTCTTCGCCGACACCGACTTTAGCGATTTAAGCAACTTGAGCTACCTGCGCCTTCTATGCCAATCGACAGAATAGACTTATTTCGGATATTTCAATCCCTTGAGCAACTCAAACGATTCTGTCTCCGAGCCTGCACCTCTTACACCAATCGACACGTCTACAATCATAGATAATGGGCTATTCAGAAGATGCTTAACGTCCCTTGCATCAAGACTAGGGATGTTGTCGATACACATTTGCACATGTCTTTTCGTCCAGCATGTCCTTGCCCTATCATTAGCTGGTCAGATGCATCATCCTAAATTTAGTTTCGACGAGACATCCCTAAATGCGGACGCCCACAAAATTGCACACTCAAATTCAACGCTCGTAGCGTCATCTACTTGTGTTATGGCTTTACATGCGGTGAACACTCAAAAAACGGCTACGGGAGCATCATGGCAGGCATGCGATATACTTACATCATCTTGCATCTGGGTCTTTCGTCTGTGGACATAATACTGAAGAGACGATAGCTGCTGGTGGTTGGTTCTGACAGGTCATTGCCAAGCCGTCCTAGGACCTCGAATGTCCCTTGCTGTTCGACTGGGAAAAATATGATACCAACCTTTTACACTCTGACAGCCCAAAAATACCCGCATTTGCTAGTCGTTGCTATTTTGACGACATTGTTTCTTAATTGGGAAGTTTCAGGCACAAATATGGATGTCATGATGCTGAATAGTGGCCGCGCGTATGACAGAAGTCAAGGCAGCTTGCCCTTGGCCTTTCTAACCTTTGTAGTAAAATTCCACCGCTCTGTTCATCGATGATGTAGCCATTTGCGCGGAAGATATTCTAGAGCCTATACACCAATATCGGCTTCAGAACGGCGACATGGTATGCGGGATGGACTGAACCACCGGGTCAAGCGGCGACCCCATCTTCTACGATACCTAGATTAGTGAAGGCATGACAAGCGACACGTACTTCGAATACTGCCTGATGCCAGCTGGAACAGAGCCTGGAACCTATCCTGGAACCTATCCTGGAACCTATCCTGGAACCTATCCTGGAATGATCCAGCGTCGCGTAAGAAGTTTTCCGCTGGGAAGCCATTCCAAGTCTTTGCATGCTGGAAGGGTCGCGCCGTATTCACAGCGAAGCCATTGCTCGAGCATGAGATACGATTTCGCAGTAACTACAACGATGAATGCTTCTAAGGAGAGCCTGACATCTTCTATAAGGAGATGTGGTATCTCGGTTACGGGAAGATTGTTATTGTTCAGAGTGTCAATCTCGAATACAGTGATGAGAACGGGGAAGGATTAAAATGAGGAAAGTGTAAAGCTCTAAATTTTGCCGAGATAGACGGAGAGAATCCAGAGCCGATGAATTGGCAGTTGGGTTCGCCTGCGAAGGTCAAGTGCATAGGAGCGGCCTGTGAGAACTGGATTTGGGTGCCGTGTACTGAAAAATTGGCAAAGCATGGTTTGGTTGCTGCACTTGGTTGAAGATATGCGTTCAGGTTTTATGACTACTTCCTAGTTGTTCTCGCGAGAATATTCTCGCTATGGATAGCTCAACTAAATAGTCGATCTGCAGCGACTACCCAAGATGGGATTGTAGGGATATTAGACGAAGTCGGACTATTTCTGTATAATTGATGAGGGTGGCATTTATTTAGAGATAGACCGATATAAATTTGACCAACCTTGTCCCAATCATTCTCCAGAACGAGTCGCACCCAGAGGAGGCTACAATATTAGTAGTGGCAAATTTGTGTGCTTGTGAACGGCATTTCGTCCCCCATAACACTCTAACACTCTAGCCATGTATTAGATTCCCTTCCCTCTCCCCAGGTTATTCACATTCACCTGCTCGACATTCACCGTCCCCTTCCACGTGAGCCCGCGTTCCGTCCCCCACGCGCTTCGGCCCGCCCAATCACTCGCTTGGCTGATCCCGACCTGCATCAACAACAAACAAATCTCGACCTCACTATCAAAACTCCCACCTACATCACATACCCACGACGACCCAATTCTTACCATTCCTCCATTCTTCGAAATTTCCACGCGCACAATGGCGCGCTCCCGCTCACCCACAACAGCCGTCTCCCACTCGCGCAGCCCAACGCGCCGCGCGCCCTCCCGCACCCTCTCCAATCCCTCTACAGAATCACACTACGAAATCGATCTCAGCGCACTGGGCGGGCCAGAATCCACAGCTCTGGATTCTACGGGTTTGAATGCGGATGGGGAGGGGAGGATCGATGTGGTGAGGAGTGATGAGATTGAAGGGCCAGAGGATTTTACGGTCAATATGGAGTTTTGGATGAGGGCGCCGTTGCCGCTTAAGGCAGATGTGAAAGTGGATGAGACGGAGAGGGTGGAGGAGGGCCAATATGGCGAGGTGGGAATTTCAGAAGGTTCACGAGATGGTGTGGATGAGAGCGGGGAGCAGGACGAGCTGTTTGGTTCGCGGTCGCCGACTATGCGGGCGCCGGAGACTGGTGATGAGGGTGGGGATGGAGATGATGATGGGGAAGATGAAGGGGAGAGAGTGACACTGGACGGCAGCTCGATGGAGAATCAAGAGAAAGTCATGAGCTATTTGGACGCGTTACCCGACACGGATGTTGCAGAAGCCGCTGTTTCGACGCCGGGACAAGCGTATAAAGGGAGTACGGTTAAAGAGCACATTCCATCTCCGTTGGTGGTGCAAAGGACGCGCGAGCTGCGGCCGACGGTTGAGGATTATGCGGATACACCGAGGAAGGTCACACAGGAGACTGTTATTCATAATGCGCCAGGTCAGGCAGAGACGCAAACGGAAGAAGGGCTGGTTTCTCAAGGACTGGTTTCCACGGTTGAAGAGGAGTTGCGGGAGCGGATCGCGGCATTGGAGGCTAGGCTACAAGAGCAAGACCAAGTGTCGAAAAGACGGGTCATGGAGCTCGAAACTCTCCTTTCCTTCGCGCGATCCGAGCTCGAGACAGCCCGGGAGCAGGCGTATAAGAAAACTGAGGAGGTGGCCAAACTCACAGAGTCGAATCAGGAGTTACAAATCACTATTCAGAGAAGCCGCGCAGAATATGACGCCAAGCTGAACGAGTTGAAGGAGGACTTCCATGTACGGATGAGAGAGTTTGGGGAGGAGTTGCGTTTGCAGAACGCCGCCAGACTAGAGAGACAGAGTGTTGAATTTGAAGGGCAAATCGAGGCTGTGAAACACGCGGGAGAGCTGGTAGCGAATGAGCTTGCGGCGAGAGATCGGCGGATTGTGCAGTTGCAGAGTGATCTGATGCAGGAAAAAGAGCAGGCTGAGAGAAATCTGAATACAGCTATGGAGCAGTGCAAGGCCGAGTTCGACCAGGAAAAGCAGGCCATGAATGACAAGATTTCGGCGCTAGAAACACGCACCCAATCCTTGAATGCCGAACTCGAGAAAGCCATGAATGATGCGAAAGCGGCGCGCATGGAAGCTCAAAACCAGTCCACCTCACAAGAGTCTCCGGAATCATATAGAGCCAAAATCACTGAGCTCGAATCACATATCCAGACCCTCCAAACCCACCTCGATTCCTCCCGCGCTGACGCAGCCGATAAAGACCTTACGATCCTCCGCGGAATAGATGAACATGAGCGTCTAGATCAGCAGTTTACGTTATCTCAATCGCGAGTTTCAGACCTTGAGACTAGTATCACGGCGCTCCGCCAACAACTTGCGCAAGCACGGGACGAGGTTGCCGAGGCGTTTGCGGAGTCACAACGCGCGCATGAGGGCACTAGGCTGGTTAGAGAGGGGTTGAGAGAAGTGCGAGCGGATGCTGATAGTAGGGTCAAGGGGCTGGAAGCGAAGGTGCGGGAGCTAGAAGAGGCCAGAGTTGAGGCTGAACGGAGAGTTGCTGAGGTGGAAAATCAGCGCGAGGATTTGACTGAGCAGCATGAGATCAGGGTTGAGGAAATGCGAACGAAAGCCGAAGACGCGGTGAGGAAGGTGGGCGCTATGCTGGAGCAAGAGCGGGCGGAGAAGAAGAAAGCCACAAAAGAGATTAAGGGCTTGAAAGCGGACCTCGAACAGCTAAGAGCAGATGCTGCAACGAAGCATGCCGAGACCAGAGACGAGAATGACGAGGAACAAGAAAAGGAGGTGGAAAAACTCCGTTCCCTCCTTCGCAAACAAGTCGCCGCTACCAAAGCTGCCAAAGCCGAATCCCATAATCTCCATACTGAGCTTGAAACACTGCGCGCACAATTCGAGGCTCAGCGGCAGGACTTCGAGGCTGTGAATAGCGATATGGATGATCGGCTTGCGGCTTTGCTAAGGACTGTGGTTAAGGACAGGGCCAAGACGGTTATGGAAACTAGGGATGAGCAGTGGGGAGAGAGTGTGGAGAGGTTGAAGGGTGATAGGGATTTCATGGGACGCGTATTGATGAGGGAGTGGGGGAGGCAGGAGGTTGGCGGTGCACGGGAGGGGGAGAGACAGGGGTATGCGTATAGATATGTCAAGAGGTGAAGCTTCTGTACTTGTTAACGAAGTCTGGCTTTGGGTGCGCGTTCTGGAGCATGGAAGCGGCGTACATACTGAAAATACTGGCGAAAGGATTCTTGATTGGTGTTTGTGGGGCTAGGATTTGGCTAGGCTTGACAGCGGCAGAGTTTGAGCGCATGATTCGATGGCGATAATGAAAAGTAACGTATCCATGCAATCAACTGCCTCCCGAATAGTTTCCGTCATTAGTACTATACAACCTCCCAATGCTTTACAATAAACAACGCAATACAACACAACTTAGACCCAGATAAACACCATACGCTCCCATAAAACTCCAATCTGTACCCAAATTCGGCTCCCTTCTCTTCCGAAGTTCCTAATCCAAACCCATCCCATGCAGACCTCTCTCTAACCCTTCTATACACGCTCACAGTAACCCCTTCCGAGCCAACTCAATCTTCCTAGCCACCTCTCCAGCCTTAAATCCGCCCTTGCTGGCGCAGACGGCAATACCGTCACCCAGCTCTACTTTATCCTCAACGTCCCAGGCGCATGGGCAATGGTGGGGGAAGTGTACGCAGGAGAGAGTTCCGGGGCAGAGATAGTTTGTGCAGTGGGCTGGTAGTGAGCGTTAGAACCACGAAACGGGAGCGCGGAATTGGAATGTGCTGGTGATGCAGAAAGTGGAAGGCGGATTGAGATTGAGTGGGGTGGGTTGGAGATAGTTGGACTGTACATACCGCCTTCGTATTGTT
The DNA here is from genome assembly GCA_001692735.1 of Lepidopterella palustris CBS 459.81. Lineage (NCBI taxonomy): Eukaryota > Fungi > Ascomycota > Dothideomycetes > Mytilinidiales > Argynnaceae > Lepidopterella > Lepidopterella palustris. The sequence continues at coordinate 60,461 of KV744953.1, forward strand.
GTTGGTACCAGCTGGAATCGCTCCGTACGTTCTGCGGCTGGTGGTGCTGCTGTTGCTGTTGGCCGTTGAACATTTGGTCGAAGAAGCCGAATTGAGCGGTGGTGGGGACGGCGAGGAGGCTGAAGATTAGGAGGAGGAGGTCTAGGACGTCCATTTTGATGTCCGGGTGCCGATGTATAAATCGTCAAGTTTGTCGGCGTTTGAAAAGGCTGTATGAGAAGTATGAGGTATGCCTAGGTAGAGATGTGAGGAGGTATACGTGCAGGTGCAGGTGGTGAGTGGCCTTTGGATTCCAAACGAAACAAACACGCCAAGCCGAATGTTGCGGAGAAGAAAATGTTCGAGATTCCCGCCCGCACGCGCACTTCAACTAATCGTTGACAATCTCACAGAGCAAAACTCTATCCAACCTCTACCACAGGCACCTATTACAAAGTGAGCTCCTCTCTAAAAAATTCCACGGAGTAATAACTAATTCCCAGCAGGATGCATCTTATGTACACCCTCAACGCCGACGGAAAGCGTGTCTACACTCTTCACAAAGTTGTCAGCGGCGAAGTCTCAAAGAGCGCACATCCGGCAAGATTTTCGCCTGATGACAAGTACTCGAGGTATGCGATATGTTGGAATAGGCTGTTTGTATAGAGCTTGAAAATGGAGGCTAATGGTGGTTGTGGCAGGCATAGGGTCACGCTTAAGAAGAGATATGGACTGCTTCTGACGCAGCAAAGTGAGTGAATGGAGGTTCGGCAGGTTCGAAGAAGGGTGGTGCTGATAGTGTGATAGAGGATAAGCGGGTTCTTGGACAGTAAACGCGGAGGATGGATTATGATTTGAGGGTCCGTTGCTCTGCATATGACAGTCAGGCGTTTCGAGGCGTTTCGGCGAAGAATTAGGATAGCTACGGCTATGCGAGGCGGATTTATTCAGTAGAAGTTGGCTCTGCCTCAAATCTTATGGCGATCAAGCAGTGTTCAAGTCTATATACTGGAAATCTATCTAATCAAGCACGCATGGCACTTCATTTCCATACCCCGACAACGCCAGCGCAATGCATTTTCGTATATCATACACCATAAAAGCCATACCACACGCTATCCCCTTTTCTTGGAATTGACATTTCTGCCCGCACCGACCTTCGGTTTTCCCCCTGCCCGTCCTCGCTCTCCTGAGAGAATATTGGGTAGATAATCCTCATCCATCAGATCTCTCGTCTTCTGCCTTTTCTGCTCTACGATCGCCCTGGTATATTCCTTCTGATCTTCCACCAAGATCAGCTCCTGACCCCAGCCCTGCTTTCCACCGCCTTTACCTCCACCTCCAACGTTTACACGGCCGTTTGCGGATCCTGATACGGCCTTTGGGATGCTGTACCGCTCTCCGCGACGGTTCCACTGGAAGTTCTTCTTTAAATGGAGCTTGAACTCGCCATTATGATCTACCGAGCATGCGACTCGTGTGAGCGTTGGCTTTCCGCAGCGAGGGCAAAATTGTTTTTCCATCTGCTTTATTGTGAAGAAACCTAGCGAGGTGTCAGTGTGATGATCTGCGTATATCAGGACTAAGTCATAGAACGTACATGCATGGCATCTGAGAATATAAGAATTTAGATGCCTGATGCGTGCCAAGGAAGTTGATAAGACATGTAGTTTCATTTGGAGGAGAACGTTTTGCATGGCGAAATCGGTTGTTAGAGTTGCTACTTGCATAGTCTTCGGTTCAGTGACCTGCCTAACAGACCGAGAGGAGTCTTTGTTAAGGTGTTTTTGAAGGTTCGAAGGAGTTATCCAGCCATCAGAGTCGTCGTCTGAGGACTCTGCTGCTGGCTCATCCTCTTCAGGTGGGCTGGGCGTTTGACTTTCATTCTCCTCTGATTTACTAGATATATATAATTGCGATAAGCTGGAGTTTAAGCCAGCAGTAGGTGTTGGATTAATTTGGTCTTCAGAAACGCTCTTAGGTAGGTGGCTTGTGTTGTTCTGTCGCGCAAGTGGGTCTTGAGTTGGAGCGTCTGTCTGCGTTTGAACTTCTGCCGTCGGTACCAATTCTTCCGCCTCCGGCGACGAGCCTGTTGCAGTTGGTTGTTCAAATTGTCGATTTTCAGCATCCTCGGTCTGAGAAAGTAGGTGGATCTCTGACGGTGCACTTTGAATCGCAGCTTCGGATAGCCCAGAATTTTCAATTGGGATATGGCCTTGAAGAGAACGTTCAGACACGGCTGTCGAGGCCAATTCTTCCAATTGTGGATTTTCAGAAGGTTGAACAGTTTCCGTAGTTTCGAACGGTGAATCTGCTGAGTGTTGTCCGATGGATGGTCCGAAGGCGTCTCCACTCTCTTGATTTGGAAGCGTTTTTGTCTTCGATTGCTGTTCTGTTGAGGTCTCAGCCAGTGCTGTGGTCTTGAGAGCCGAACCCGAGGAGTCTAGCACAGGAATTTCAGCTTGTGTCTCCGGCTCAGACTGGATTTTTGTCTCAGTCTGCTTTTCAGCAGGAGAGCCGTTCGACGCTTTCTGTCCTGACGAGATCTTATCTACGGCCTTTCGCTCGCAGTCCAGTTCATAGGCGAGAGCTAGGATCTCCAGATCAGGCCTGCGATGCGTCAGCGTACATTCCCGTAGGGCCGTTTATCGCAGTAGTGACCTGGATAGGACAACGAAATCCCCAGTTTTCTTTGCAAACTGCGCCACAGTCTCATAACTGGCCGGTTTAGGATTTCGCAGAGTCAAGAAAGGCAGCAGTGTTGTCTCAAAACGGGATCGAGTAGCGGCATCTCTGATTTCTGATATAACAGCGGGCGTGGTCTTGGACTATTAGCGAGTGTTGCCTTTAATTCCGTGGAGGACTTACAATTAAGCATTCTGCTTGTTGCAATAAACTGGATACCGCAGGAGTGTTCTTGATGATAGGACCGGTATCTCTTTAAGAATCAATATACACCCAATAAATTTGAGAATATGAAATGTATGGAAACCAACAAGATCAACGTATGTATGTGCTTATCGGTTGCCAAAGTGGAATGGTGAGCCATCAGAGGTCCGTTTGGAGTGTTTACTGTGGAATGGAAGTAATGGGCTAAGCACACTATCTCAGAACAAATGTTGTTGGAATGCAGGGAAAATATCACGACCTTTTGGGTGGTATGTGCGGATTGTGCGCTAGTTATTCAGATTTTAGTTTCGACTCAATACGATATTTACGTGCGCCTTGTCAGCATTCTTGGCACTGTTTTTTGAAATGAAGCCCATCCGTCCTCCCGATCTCGCCAGTCGTCTCTCAACTGGTAGACAACACTTCCTACACTGACTGCTCTTCTACTCGCACTTCTCAGGCTGTACACTCAAACCTTCACCTATTCACACCGTCAAACGTACTGTTTCCACGCCCAGATTTCACTAAGCTACCGGAACTAATACACACCGAACATCCTTCCTCACCGATGACCCTCGCTGTAGACAATGTAGAATTGGGAATAGCTCTTATGGCCATCCTACCTACCATCGAATACTTCTTACATGGATACACTGGTTTCAGCGGATTGACATGGGGAACCCATAAGACGGAAGGGGCAATAACGGGAACAGAGCGAGATCATAAAGAGATTCAGAAAGTGACGCCGATACTCACGACAAGAAGTCCCACTATGACGAGACTGAACTCCCTTACGTCTCTAGTCCAAAGCGGGCCATCAAGTTTAGACCTTATCGCCAACAGTGCATGAACAGCCCACCTTCGTGGCGCATTCCGCGAGCCTATCCACAACTTCGGTATTCCAATCGTGTCTCGTAGCCTAGCCTGCCACTTACGTGACAGTTCGGATACAACATGCGATCAGTGAGGAGTTTTGCTTCTGGCTGTAAATGGTTTGGGAGTTGACCTCGTATCCAACCTACAACAGAAATTTGTCGTTTATGTAGACCGCTTTTATAAAGGAGTCGGCCAACGGGAAGGCGCACGGGAGTATTCGGTTTTATAGAGTGGGCGGAATTGAGTCCTACTCTGTGAACCATACGTTTTTTTCCTGTATACTTTTAAGTTCGTCCATTTCTATTATTTGTGGAGAAGATATCTCACTTTCTGTCAGATCCAACTATCCTTGTTCAAGAAAGATTGTCTTCAACCTCGTATCTGTCATTTCTGATTATCAATCTCTTTCCAAAAAAAAAAAAAAAAAAAAAAAAAAAAAAGAATTAAGCGAGTATAGGAAGTCCTGCGTTTCCAAGTGGCGGGACAGCCGACCTGATATAGACCTAGCAATCCCGTCCTCCCCGGTCATAGTTTTACAGACCATGATTACCTGCGCGAAGATCATAGACCCACGTCAAATGCAAGAAGTAACGCGGCGTGGCACGTCTGCTTGATCTTCTCCCATTGGTGAGACCGTGATATTGTTCACGTGGCTGTCCTGGTGGTCTCGACCGAGTCTGCGAGTATAATGAAGGGTGCGCGTGCCTCAACAGTCGAACGCAATAGAACCGAGCTTATCTCAACAGCGCGGGTCACCGGGAAGGCGGGAAGGGTAGAGATGATGAGACAAGCTCCCGCTTCGGCCCCCCTCCAAGTTTGTCTGATCTAGCATGGCCATTACTGGTAGCGGTTGGAATAGGCCATTGCCCGAGAAGGTGCCATCGTAAAGAGAACTGGGTTTCGGTTTTGTGGCCAATAACATGTACGTTAGCCGTACTTCGTGCGTTTTAAATGTACTGTGCGTCTGACAGCTGTTCCTTGGCCGGTGAGCTCCCTTTACGACGCGTCCGCCGCATCACCAATTTGGTTCAGGAGGCTACCTTCTCTTACTATGGTCAGTATTCTATACAGCTCGAATGTATATGCCAATGGTATGGGCTTGCTTCAAATCTGTCCTGCATACAGGTTTGTTAACGTGGAAGAGAAGTATCTTTTTCGATATTATGCATCCAATCGAGCGAATGAACGATTAGAACTGCGGACTTGGGCAATCCTGTCGGTCTGCATGGCTGAGGGGTCTGACTGGACACCTTCCCAAGATTTGAATGGAATGGAGAAATTTTCGAGAAGAAGGCAATAAGGCGAACTTGGAATCCCGCAGATTGACATGTAAGTGACTCGTTGCCCCGTTTTAGCGCTTCTTCTTTGCAGCGAGTCAGCAGATGTCGGGTCGGCGCGTAATCGTACTTAATGGCACGCAAGTCCCGCGCTCTGGGAATGAACAGAATCTCAGGAAAATCAGCCTTCGTTGTTACTGACAGTTGGAAGGGTTCACTCATCCTTGCTTGAGCGCTTACTCGGCTGGCCACCCGTGTCCAAGAACAATACCCACTCGGCCCGCGAAAAGGAAAGCAACTACTTCCGACCGATTAGGCGCTCTCAGGCCAGAATGGCCCGCGCTTTATACCGACGGCCGCTCAGCAAGACTTTTGAGCCTCATTTCACCACTTCCATACCTCCATCCTCAGCACGTGCGACGCATCTCCTCTCACATACTTCACTTCAAGAGGCTTCGATAATGTTCCCTTTCGTACAACGATCGGCTCCCTTGGCAGCAACGTGTCAATTCGTACCGGCCTTACCGGCTATGGGATATCATGTCATCCGCGTTTTAGAATGGCCAACTCCCGACCAACACGACAACGACAATATGCTAGTCTGCGCTGTCGTCTGATCATTCTTGCACAATGGCGTCTGCACCTTTCTAGTGGGTGAATATCCCGCATGCAGGCCTAGACACTCCCACGGGGGCGGGTTGCATGGCTAATCTCCAACAAACCTGCTGCCTTTGGGGCAGCTGACTCTAGAGAGCTCCTGGTCATTGTCGTGCTCGCCAGCTCACCGTTTCACGCTGATAAATAGCATTTGGGCAGCATGGCATATTCGAATCGGAAAAGAACTCTCACAAGAGACTTGCCCTTTTCTCGAGGAGCTCTGCCGGTACTGAACAGTATTCTATGTCTCGAAATCCAGAATATCGAGTGCATCGCAATCCGCTATTCCGATAGTAGCCTGCAAGCCTTTCTGGCGGCGGGGTATGAGTGGAGGCCATGTGCGGGCGCATCCGCCATACCGGCAATAATCCTTGATGCAGCGTAATCGTCCCTATAGGAACGAGCGGATTTATCGGCGGCATCCTCTGCTATGGCGGTTAATCTGTCGATTTACGAGCTATACAGTAGTCGTCTGACCTGCGCTGCTTGGGACTGACAGTAGACCAACAGTAGAATTGGTGACAGATGGCAGAGCCGCACAGCGAGCTCGCGGATAAAGCACTCTTGAACAAGTCGTAGGGCAGTCGGTCCCAGCAGCAAATTACCCCTCCGGAAAGTCTACGCGGCGAGTATTGAAGTTACGGTTCACACACCAAAATCAGTTACGTCACGTGGCATTTCTCGATATATACGTTCATTATGTCGGCGAGTGCACCACTGAGCAATTTGAAGTCAGATGCTAATTATGCCTGTGCATTATACAGCCGAAATATGTTTTTCGCATTGATGCGTTGGAGGAGAATATCGACCAACCTCTTACCGACAATGAAGGCCGCTGGATTCCATCGGCCGATTCTGGTAGCAACAGACTAGTTTATGGAGGAATTACCGGAAGATACTGGTACTGCGATGGGCAGGATATTGCGGGTCCACTAGATGCGCAACCGCGAACATGTGCTCATTATAAGACATATTCAATTTATTACGACCAAGGTTTCTGGGTTTTCAACGGAGATGTCGTTCAAGGCAAAGAAGGGGAAGCTTGGCATAGACTGAGCTTTACCCACGACGAAACAGACTATTCGTCCTATTTGACGAACGCCGGAGAACATCACACATTAAGAACACAACGTTTTGATCAGCGGTGGCCGCAGATGCTTCTCCCCGACATCTACCATATTCCGGCGCACCTGCGGATCGATTCCCCACAATACGGTGGCCTGAATGGCGAACTACCGATTTTCCTTGCTCTTATCGCATTCTCCATCCATCCCAATCATGTTGGTTGGGCTCTTGCAAACTGTTTCAAGAATGGAAGCTGGCTTGTTCATCAATACTCCAATGGCAGTGAGTCACCATTGTCAGTCTGACTGTGCCATACTCACATCTTTATTTTTTTCTAGGGGAGAGCAAAAGAGGCATGGTTGTGCGGGTTTGGGCTTGCCCTCCCGATTCTTTAGGTGATGACCTGGCGGAGTTAGAAGCCGGCCATTGGGGGAATTACTTCAACTAACTGGTACGGTCTTCTCCGCAAACTGCGGAATGGAATAATACGTTATGACGGCAGAAATCACAGTCGTTTTATTTCTTCAAAGATATTCGTCTCCTACACGACTTTCTTTCCCAAATATATTTCTCCTTCACAGGCGCTTTGGAAAAATTTCAAGTCTCTTTGCCATTAATGGTGCTAGCCCGGATTAGCACTTACATGTGTATTATTTCTTTAATCTCATTCTTATCAACTAGGTGCAATATCCGACGCTAGTCCATTATTCTTTTCAGGCTCGCTCAAGCCCGCATGAATTGGTTGTATATCCAGCTGATCTTCAACAGTACGACTTTCGTTTCAAATACACAGAATCCATATCCCTTTTTTCTTCAGATTATTTAAACTAGGGGACTTCTAGTTTGTCACATGACTTATACGTATATTCCGTGCCTGTCGGACGTTGTTCGTCTTTCTAATTCGGAGAATTTCTGTAATTTTTATCATGTCGGTTATTTGTATCTGAATACCAATCACGTGCAGTTCGCTCACCAAAATCATGCAGATCCGTGATGCTCCGATAATAAATGACCCGAAAGTAAGGATCCATGCTCCCTAATGGAAAATGGCAAACACGCCCGCAGCGTCTATTTGCATATCCTTACGCCTAATTTCTAGTCTTGGCGCGGCAAGGTCTCAGACTCTTCCCACTTCTGCTGAAGGCTCAGTGCGTCCAAATACAGCTATATGCATATAAAAAGCTAAAGATAATATATATTACTAATTATTCCGCCCACTGCCCGGTTCTTAACGATGAGGCCTGAAAATGGGTTTCAGAACCTCTCAAGTGGTTTTCATTATTTTGTGAGGCTTTCTCTGAGAATTGACTGCAGTAGAATCTGCTAACCATCTACAGTGCTGAGCCTTTCATGACTTCAGTGCAGAGAACTCTACGCATGGCGAAGCATCCGGCATGTGTTGAAGGCAACAAGCGCATTGCATGTCATTCTCTTCTTCCGCACACGCTCTTTTGCGCCTCCCACAACTTTACAACTCGACTCCAACACCGAAATTTCTCAATCAACCATTTCCAGAAACCAGCCACTATGTCCATCAACAAAAACTCCCAGGCCATTTTGAAATCAATCTCTCAACCTCAACTCCATGCACTTCGGGACAGGTCTCTACGACACAGGCGTACACAACTCAGGCTCGCTTCTGCGTCATCGTAAAGCGTCGCACACCCGAACAACATGCGGCTATCCGCAACGTTCACTTTTTGGAGGACCTGAAACGACCCCGCCGCTCTCATTTCGTACGCTTGAGAGATGGTCTCTTGGACTTGAAACCGTGACCATCTCGAAGAAATCTTTCCTCCACAAATCCACATCCAAGTCTCGTTGGGCCGGGATACGTAGAGCTTTCCGGACCCCCCGGACTTTTCCGCTTCGAGGGTTTCGCTAATTTCTTTATGAGATCGATCAGGGTCGGTATGCCTTTGAAGGGTTGAAGATACCGACTGATTTTCCTACGAAGTTTGGCCATCGATGCGTGCGACCATCTTGCCGGTCTTGGGTTCTCGACATCTCCTAATCTCGTGTGGTTCTTTGAAAATTAAAAGACCGTCGAGGAAACCAATGGCGAACGGTGGATTCCTGCGGGCCTAGGATTGTTGCGCGAACTCCAAGAGCTAGAAGGAGAACCGGAAGAAGATTCGAAGACAAGATTAGAGGAATTTGTGGAAGAATTTGACCAAGAAATGGACGACGATTTGGGCGAGGGATCGGCCTTGACCGAATTGTCTGACAGGGATTCAGGAATTAGAATAGCGAAGTGTGCTAGAATATCTTTATAGAGATGTTTCTACCAGCGAATGTCAGAGCCATTGCACTAGATGGATAAGTGAGTCCTCTCAGATTCTACTACGGGGGTAGAATTGACAATTGGGAGAACTCAGAAATGGTTTGCTGGACTTACGCATCCTCCCCTTTTTTCTTTTGCACAGTATATTCTTGTGCAGCTTCCTTTTCTCCTTTTCTCATGCATTGCGAAATGAAGTGCTAGGTTAGTCGTCATAGAGGAGTAAATGGTATTTATACATAGTATTACAAAGCCTCCAAATACCCTCTTGATTACCTTAGTAGTATTACCGGTATTACCGGCGAGCCCCTGGCGCCACCCAATGCATATATGATACTTGTGTCCAGACCCTCACCAATCCCAAGGGATCCAAAAACGCCTCCTATGTTGTACATGCTCATACCAGATCTTCGCTCGGTGTCCCATGTTCAATGCCCTCTTCCTTCGTCTCCCATCTCACCTACGCAATAGGCCTACTCTTCTCATCTTCCGGCAACCTCATATACGCATCAATCGCCGCACTAAACGCCGCAAAGCCCACACACCCAACCGCAACCGCTTGTGGCCCCGCGCTTTTCGCCAGCGCGCCCCCCGTTAAACACCCGGCCGCAACCCCATTCCACAAATCGTTCTTGGCGCGGAAGCCTTCGATACAGCATTCTGTGCCGCTAAAAATGGCGCCGATGGTGCCGAAGTTTTTCGCGGAGGAGAGGGACGCCCGGCCCATTTCTTTAAAGCCGGCGCGCAATTGTTGGCGTAAGGGGAGGGAGGCGATGGCGGAGCCTTGGGCGCTCATAGGGGTGTCGTAGCGCATCTGAATAGGCGGGTTAGAGGGATATTATATGGAGGGGAATTTGGGAGTGATGAAGGGGATGGGGAGGAGGGAAGTTGTACAGTAGAAACTCACACTAGACATGAAAAGGCCAAACATAGCACCCAATCCAGCGCCCATGACGCCCGACATGACAGTCTTGCCCGCACAACTCTCCATTCCCATTTGCATCTGCACACACAAGAACGTTAGCAAATATCCCTTGTCGTTGTAGTTACTTGGTTGTATCTCTTCTGCTGTTGGAATGCAGCCATCGGGGGTTTTTACGTATTTTATCGTTAGCCGCTCTTGTTCGGACATTCCTGCCGTATCGCCGCCCATTCCAGGCATACCGGGCATGCCACCTGGGAAAGCCATCGTTTGATATGTTGGGTGTATATGGGGTTGGGTTGTCAAGGAACCGCGGTGGTTGGCGCTCGGGAGAAATTTTTTTGGCGGAGCGGAGACCTTCCAGAAGAACCAAGGGAGGAGGGCCAAAAAAAAAAATCGGGACCAAAAACATACAACAGCTGGGATTCTCCGCTGGTCACCCACGCGAATACTAGTCAGCCCCTTCGAGTCTTCAATATCGGGGAGCGGACGGGACCCGTTGTTCTCCTCGAGGTGTGGTCGTATGTGAAAGAACTGGTCAAACAGTGCCTCTTATGAACCCAAAGCTGTTACTATCCACTGGTGAATACCTTTGAATAATCATGTCACAATCAATAATGGAGAATAGTTGAAATATCGTAGATCATCCGTTAATTTTAACAGCTCCCAAACGTCC
>KV744954.1:0-15004 GCA_001692735.1 Lepidopterella palustris CBS 459.81
CTCCCCTATCGATAAGGCGCCAAATATGCGCATATGCGCACCATCCCGCGTGGCTCTGTTGCAGAGCTGCGTGTGAGAGTGTAGAACGCGAAGTCCCAGCAGTAGTGAGCCCAGGGGTTAGCTTAGAAAGCGATCGGCCTCGCGCAAAGACGGCGGGGATGGTAAAATGGCTCTTCGCGATCACGTCAGCGCCTCCGGCTCCGGCAGGCGACGCCGGAAGTCTTCGAGCAGCATCGGCGAGCGTTGGTTCGATGAGTCTGGATAGGGAAATAGTCATCAAAACCGAACACTCGAATCAAAACACTTTCACGCAAACTGGGGAACACAAAGTAATGGCGCATATCCATTCCGGCATCTTGGCCGTTTGAAAATCAGAAGTCTCATTCCGACTTCTTAGGTAGATATCTAACTACCCATCATTCCGCTAATCCATTTATACCAAGCCAAGCCATACAATGTAGATTGGCAATTCCTCCCAAAATAAAGGAGGAAAAAACCCCCAAATGCAATATCCTTTCCTCATATGCCCGCATACATGAAAAGAGTCCGATGCAGAAAAACTCGCCGTTGCAAGCGCAGGCTAACGGAAGAGTAAATATAAAACCAGTAATCGGCCCATGTTTTTCATAAACCCTCATCAATGGGGCATAGAAAAAATGTTCGGATCCGGTAAGAATGATTCGAAAGAGATAGGAAAGGAAGAAAATGGAAGAGAAAAAAAAAACCCCCCAGTGCCGCCATCGAGGCATAGCAAAATGAATCTCTAGAAATGTCCGCTTGGGTAGAATATTAATCCCAATAATGGTAATGACTCCGAAGCCTGAACACCTGAAAAGAGATACCGAACAAGGAAAAGGCACAACAATAGTGTTGATGGGGGTATAATCATAGCGAATGGGCAGCATAGAACGTAGACGGACAATAAATAGAAGTAGTGGTAGAGTAAGTAGGTTACAGATAGCCGCCCAAGTAGTTGATGTAATAATGATGATGATGCGCCCCATAAGCATGCCCGATTATGATGCTGGCTTCCCAAAGGCATGCTGTTGCTAGATGATATAAACCCCATGAAACACCTGGTATCCGATCCCGAAAGAAGAACAAACGAAATGATAGAAACGCGGTTTCTAAAAATAAATTGTATAAGGGCTTGCTGCCCACCCGGTGTGGCGTGACGTCACAAACGCGGTCGTTGTGCCGGAGAAATGGCGTTCACACCCACACGCCACAGCTACCGCTCTAGGGTACTGGAGCGGCTAAAGAAGGGCATGTCCGTTGTGGACTCGGTGTCCTTTGCCTCTTTTTTCTGCTTCTTGCGTTCGCTTGGTGTGCGGCTAAAGACGCGTTTGAAAAATTCGGCCTTGCCACTCTTTGGCGCCGCGTCACTGGCGTCGTTGAGCGGCGTCGTTGGTTCCACGAATCCTTTTGGATTCGAGGCACGGTCTATGGCGGACTGGCTCTCATCGACCTGTACGTAATCCTCCTTTTTGATTCGGCAGAAGAGGGAGGAAAACAAGTACTGTTCGCCGTTGACATCGTAGAGGGGAAGATGTCGATAACCCTGCTGCAGGCTGCTGAGCTTCGCTGTGAATGTGGCAAGAGGTACGTTGTTGACACTACGTCCGTCGATAGAATTCCAAACAGTCCAGCGTACGAAGACTAGGCTTGGGTAGCGAGTTTCCAGAGTCATGGAGATTGTTTCCTTGAATTCGGGGTCATAACCGTTGCCTTCGATGATGCGCGTTCGCTTGCGAAGAGGCTGTCCGATGCCTGAAATGCCATTTCGAGCAGAAGCGTCTTGTCCGCCTTCGCCGCTTGCAAAGCCTCGTCCTTTGTCTTCAGCGCTGTACATCTCGAATTCGACGTACGGGTTGATGTTTGCTTCGAGGCTGAGGCCCTTTGGACGAGGGAGCTGTTGCGCGGAGATGATGTCAACCGAGAACTGGACTAGCTTCTTCGACTTCTTCTTATGGCCAGGTAGGGAAAACGGGTGGTCGTGGCGGAGTTCTTCAGGCTTAAGCACATAACCCATGCGATCGTTACCAGCAGCAAACATAGCTTCATTCATTTGCTGCCCAAGGTCGTAAGTTTGCCAGTTGAGTGCGGCCATTTGGACACCTCTGCGCCAGAACTTGATTGGATCGAAGTTTGATGAAGTGATGCGATGGCCAGAAGGATACACGCGCATCAAGCAACGCATGTTGTGCTCCTCAAGTTGCTCCTTACCGCCGTTTTCGGCTTTGCATAACCTGTCAAATGTGCGTTCGGCAAATGAGAAGATGTGGTTGTACGTGTGTGCATCTTGGTTCTGGAAATCAGAGAACTTGATGCCTCGAGTGTAGACGCCCAGATCACCCAAGACTTTCACAATGTTGCTTGTCTTCTTCTTCTTCTTCTTATCCTCTGCCCTATCGCTATCTTCAGTGCAGCTGCTAGGGCTCGGCGCCGTAGCTGAGGTGGCAGCGGTAGACGTGGTTGATGTTCTAGGTGATACCCAGAATGTTGTTGCACGATCAGGAGGGCTCATAGAAGGCGGACTGGACACTAATGAAAGGGTTGGGACATAAGAATCGTCTAGTTGTCGGGGCCTAGAAAAAGGCGAACTGAAACTGCGTTGTCTTCGGTAGTTGGTGACCTCAGTCACGGTCGATTTTTCATCAGTGTCTTCAGCAGCAGCAGCTTTGACTTTGACGAGAATTTTGCATTTCAACTCTTCTGGCGATGGAAGCAGAGTCGATTCACCATTCAAAGGCTCGAGAAGCAGCTGATCGCCAAATTCCCGCTTCATGATATCGGCCATGGCAGCCTGTTGTTCGGGGTTGCAGTGAACTTCGAGCGAGATGATCAACGGGTAGGGCGATGATACGAACGCATACTTTGCGATGACCTTGATGGCATCAACGAATAATATGCTCTTGGTCAGAGTTCGTCCATGCATGACAATGGGCCTGCCATCACCGCCATCCCAGCAGTCAATTTCGATGCATCGACAACCCTTTTGGAGAGCACTGATGTAAGCTTCGGTGCTGGATTCGCCGGCCACTTGGCGGCCAAGAAGATACGTGTTGTGGGAGCTGGAGATGAAGTATTCGTTAAGTGGCCGGTCGAAGTTCGGCTCAGATCGTGCAGGTGCGAAGACAGAATTTGCAGCAGATGAGAGGAACAATTGAAACGCCGGAAAGCTCATGGTAAGAGGCGACGACTCTGAGCCATCTTGAGGACTTGTCGCTTTAGACTTCGATGCACGTGCGTATTTTTCAAAGATGTTTGTCCAGTATTCCGAGTCGGCCTGCACATCTACACCCTGAGTGCTTTCCAGAAACGAAAAGAAGAGGGTCTTGTCTAGCTCCGAGCCGCCGGATGCTTTGATGGACTTGTGAATTTGCTTGATATCATGGCGTTCTTTGAGCCTTCTTACGAAATATAAGAACTGCGACTGTGTTAAGACTTTTGAACCGGCGCTTGCTTTTTCGAAATGAGCACGAAGTGAATTCTCGGTGCAGTTGATGTGCAAACTCCGACACAGCCTAATAACTCCTTGCAAATCCATCGTTTCTTCCTCTTCTGAATGCTCGATGCCGTCAAACTTTCTATCCATCGCACGTCGCCAGAATAGCTTAGCACTTTTCTCCCCCGACCCTACGAGCCCTGCCATCATATCGATTCGACTCCGCGACACGGACTCGAGAGTTCTGGTCCAAAGGTTGAAAGTGAATTCATCAGGAGCGATTAGGTGCATGGTTTTAAAGGGTCGGCCCTTTGATCGATTTGGATCCGAGTAGATGATCGTAAACCAGAGAGGCTCGTACGCTTCCGACACCCCGAATTCCTCGCGATACATCCTGGCCTCTGCCCCAACGCGAATTTCCCTGACATCGTCGATATAAAACTGTTTTGAAAGCCGAGTGGGATCCCAGCAAACTTTTGCGGATTCAAAGTCTAGCCGGAACTTGATGTTTTTTCTTTTCTTTTTTGTGACCTTGGTAAGAATATTACCTTCTTGAAGCATCGATGATCGTATCGGTGCAATGACACCTGCTTCAGGTCCAGCGCATACGCTTGACCGACAAGCAGTAACCCCAAGTGCATTGGTTGGATCCTGCGGACTGTCGCCATGATCCTCAACCGCCTGTTCGCAGTGCATGTCTAATTCAAAATCCGAAATATTCATGTCGGTATCCGCAACGCCCCTGCTGTCGCTCCGACGCCTCATTATGACGGGTCCACAGCTGCTGTCTCTTTGTGCGTTTGACCCATTGCGACGAAACTTGTTCGGTATTCCTTGAGCGCCACGAGACACTCTGCGAATTAAGCCAGGACCTTTGCTGAGTGCTTCAGCCATAGCAGACGGCGAAGACGTGGCCGGGCTCGAGGACGGAGGTAGCATGATCGATTCGGGGAGCGTCAATGGAGTAGGAAGTCCAGTCAGTGGTTGAGTGACTGGGAGGAGGCCCTCAGGCGTCGACTGTAATGAATTGTTTGTACCCATTCGTGAAGGTGTAGACAGCGGACTATTTCGTGAGGAGGAACTGCTGATGGCGGAGGCTGGCGTTACGGTAAGAGGTACAGAGGTAATGATGAAGTGCTTCGAAGGCATTCGAGCAAGCTGTCCTTGGGGGGACGGGACCCGCCGTGGTGGTAGAGGATGTGGTTCGCCATTGAGGACTGGTGAAGCGTGGGCGGAAGATGTTTTGTAGGTCATGGTTGAGAATTGTGGGCGGATAGCCTCAGAGAGTGAAGAGCCAGGACGTCATGTTTTTCATGAGCAAACCGAGGAAGGATCGTGACGCGGTTCCAGCTGGTGGAGTTGCCGGGCGAGTAAGCGGATTATAGATGCTGGAACGGAGCGCTAGAGGGCTGGCCGTGTTTACTGCATCGTGGGATGCCCTGTCGAAAGGACTCCGGCCTAATGCGATGGGCGCGCCTGAAGCGCGAAAGAGCAATGCAGAAAGTGATGCGGCCAAGGCGGTCAGCTGGATGGATAGGTACGACGCGGGTCTCCGACTATTGCTTGCGTCGACAGGGCTGGGCTGGGTTTGTAGAGTTGCAAGGATTCGACTGCAGCAGACTGCAGAGCGCAGTGGAAGCTGATTCGGGGATGGTCGAGTGCGGCAATGGGCAGCGCAGCAGTGCAGACAAGGCAGGTCGTGGGAACGTGGGGTAGCAGTCAGATGTCTGATATGCCGGCTGAAAGGAGCGAGGGAATTTCGGATGCTCTCGAGAAGGGAGTATGGGAATTCGCGACTTTTTATTTTTTTTTTTTCAAGAGAGCGGTGGAGGGAGGAGTGAAAGTAATAATAAATTTCAGCGTGGGCGCGCTCCGACCTCCGTGAGGTGGTGCTAAAGGTACCTTGGAGTGACCGTTCGCCGTTGAAGCTTGGCCTTTACTGGACCAACGGGCAAATCCCTGCCCAGCGGGAGAGAAACACCGCCTCATTTCACAAGAGTGGGTGCAGAGCCCTGTGTGGAGCCCTGGTGCGGCGACATTCAATAATGCCAGCAATTCAGCAAACCAGCAAGGCCAGCAAACCAGCAAAGGCCAGCAAACCAGCAAAGGCCAGCAAAAAATCTCTTCCTGTAATACGACTCTGTCGCCGCATTCATACGCATGGCCTGATGAAACGAGGCCCCATCAGCCCGCCCATCTCATGATGGCCTCCGATGCCGCCTTTGTTCACGGCGACGTTCAGAATACCGCATTTCCAATTGGATCCGCCACGTCCCGAGCGCTGAAGTCTTTCACACCTGAAGCCCAACTTCGGAGCCCAGCAGCCCAGCAGAATGGCCAAGGGCGCCGGGATTGGCCCTTTGCAAGCGCATGGCCATTATACTGGAACCGGCTGGCGATGCTTCCCGCACCTCCAACACAGAGCCCCCGCCCGGGCTGGAGGCGTTGGAACATAGCGTCATCACTCATACGCCTCGTCAATATCCTCCTTCCAACACGCACATTGATTAATTGATTGCTACATGATCCACCTGGACCACCAGAACAATTTCGACTGAAAATCCCCCCTCCCGGTGTACGCCCCGCCCCTCCCCCCCCCAAAGCAAGCTGACTGTCCTTCTACTCCCCGCTGAGTCGTGCACCTCGCATACTGCAGTAATTATGGCACAGCCTGATTGATCCTTTCTGCCACTTGCCATGATCGGTGAAGGAGCGGCCACGGAGTCACAAATAGAGAGGACGGTACAGCGCTTTGTCCGAGGGATCTTCAAGAATGGGACAGTGTTGACAGGTCACATTTGGCTCAAGTCAATCATTGGCCATGGGCAGGCCGTTTTGCAAGACCGACTCATCCGCAGCGGGGGATGCATCTCCGCAGCCCATACACGAACACTCGAGTCCCGGCCAGACACCCAGGCCAAGGCAGTGATCACGGTGCTTGGCCCTCAGCCTTGTTGGCGGCTATCAGCAAACAGCCCTGGAGCACGACAGCATGCATTGTTTCTTGGAAGTGATAATTATAGCCGACTCTTTGCCCCAAGGAGGAAGCTTGAGACATGGGGATCCTCTCGGACAATTTGATTGTGAGCCGTCCTTTCCCCAACGCCTCCTTGAAAGCGCAAGGCCAAATGGTACGAGTACGATATGCTACACTGTAGTACCGTGGTAGCCAACACTCACCCCTTTGCGCGTAACCAGCCACCAAAGCAGTAGGGAGTGAGTAGTGACTTGCGAGGGCCTCATTGTTCTGTCATGTACCTTGGTACACGTGGCGTCGTCATCTCCACGTTAGCCGGGCGCCTTCGTCATGATGGACAGTTGTTTTCGATTGAAATGGTCCAAGGGACTGGTTTAGCTTTCCATGATCTCCAGGGATACCCCCCTATCCATCCCACGCTGATCGACGCCGAATGCCCAGTCGCGCTCAAATCTGCCGCTCGCATCCGGGTGCAGCGAGCCTTCTTCGGCGCTTCTCAACCGGATTGTAATTTGAGACAAGCTTTGGATGAGGAGAAAAAAAAAAATTTGGGGATTGGGTAAAGCTGCAAGATGCTGCAGCCCACTTGGCGATAATAGATTTTGTGGTTGCCCGAAAGGTACGAGAGTCAAACTCGCTGGCCAATACAGGTACGCGCTGCACCTGCAATATGTCATGCGGCGCGATATGTCGCGTGCCTCGTGCCCCTCAGCTATCAGATCGAACGCAGTTTTCCGAGGCTTCCAGAAGATGAGGGCAGAACGAGGAGCAGGTTTCACCCCCTGATTCAGCTCACGAATCACAACCCTGTTCCCCACAGTCGAGCACAACAGGGCGAGCCGTCCAACGAGGGAGGCATCAGAGCAAGGTCCTATCCGTGCACGGCGCACCCCGATCCGCTTTCTCTTCAGGAAAAAAGTCGTCAGCTGACTCCAAGCGGTGTGATATTTCTGCGTGCCCTTCTTAAAGGACACCCAATAGTTTGCTCTGCCCTTTCCAGATTCTCATCACACTGATTCACAGGTATAAGACTCTCTGTTATCACAGTCGTCTAATTCTATCATGTATTCTATCATGTCCTGTTGCAGTATCACCTTCCCGTTCGTGTCGACGTCAGTTGAATCCCATGCACATCGGAGGATTAAGATGGGCGTTTCATGCAATCTGCTCCTTACCCCCTGTAATGGCTTTGCCGCTGGGCTCTGTGTCGTGTAAGAGTAGCACCTTCTGTCCCCGATACAGGAAACCGCACAAAAATCGCGCGTGCTCCGGTAATGCGAACGCCTGTATGTATGTCTTGCAGGAGGTAATCAAAAATCACAGATACTCAAGGGGCCTCTGTGCAGCGTCATCTCACGCCATTAACTTTCGGGTCAAAGCTGCCATCTCTAGAAATTAGCAATCCTGTATGAATTGTTCAGAGCCGCTCCATGTCATCATCTCACCCTGGCCAAGCGATCTTGGGGTTTTGTTTGCCCCCGCGAAAAATAGTACGATAAGAGCTCAAAAGGCATGCAAAAGGGCAACTGAGCGATAGAAAATTCTTGTGCAAAAGCTGAGCTGAATCCCATTGCGCATATTGCGTCCAGCTAGCACAGAGTTTCGCCAACAGAAATTACGATTGCCATTTAATGGCGACACACCATTACTCGACGAAATGAAAAGACGCCTAGAGGTTTGAGAACGAGTAATTTTTTTTTTTTTTGGGGAGATGACTCTCATATGCGTGAAGCAAACCGCTTGTGGGCAAGTGCTATTCGTAGCACTCAGGGACAGTTCTGTAACAACCGTCGCCAGATGGGTAGCAAAATCCTTCAGAAGATATCCGAAAATTCGGTTTACTCATTATACTTTGTCGGGATCAACCAAGTTCATCTCGTCGCTGTCTGGGAAATCGAAGATTGACGGGCTTTCTGCCGCTTTGAGCCTCCGCTTGACATTTCTCATTTTCGAGAATCTCGGGCCGAGCTGCGTCGTGTCCTTCGCCGAGGGCTTGGTTGTGAGAGGCCCACGCCGCTGGCCTAGACCTTTCTGGTCCCTTTTTGAGTCATGCTGAGAAGTCTCCAGAAAAACAACAACATGAGAAGACGACGATGGCCCATCGCGAGACACATTGTCCGCAGAAAACCCTTGGGTCACCGACTCTTCCTCGCCCTCTCGGTTGCCCTCTTGGCGGCCCTTTCGGCGGCCCTCTCCCGCCATCGCTACGTGTGACTTTTGATGATTCGAAGGACTCTTGCGATAAGCTGCAGAAACCGGTGAGCTGATCGATCGAGAGACATTGTTGTACATCGAGGCGGACGCAAACTTCGTCGAGGACAACACATTATCCTCATTGCGACCCCATGCAATCTGTATATTGTCGTGTAAGCGCCGTGTTTTCGACCCGACTGACCTTGAGGGTGTAGAAAGCATTAAACTCGTCGAACGTCCAGCGGCATGGGATGATGCCAAAACCCTGTTTGAAGTGCTCTGTGCAGGTGGTGTGAAAGCATTCTGGACACTCTCTGTGACATTAGCATCATGCACGATATCAGAAGCGAGGCTGTTTCCCCATCCAAAGACAAACGTCCTCCACAACTCAGCATTGTCGGCGTCGCTGACTAGCAACGTTGTTGCCGGCATCCTAGCATCAAATTCTCCTTCCCTACTCAGTCCTCGGGATTTCCGCTGGGGTTCGACGGGATAGACCGTCACGACGGACCCTGGAAAAGACAAGGTATCTGCAGTAGTTTGGTTGCCTGCTGTAGCACGTGCCGGACTGATAATGTGACAAATAGCCTCTGTGCCTTCAAAATGGCCGTTGATAGCTTGAAGCTGATGTGAGAGGCCCTTTTTGGAAGCATGTGTTGATGTTGAGTGGCTCGAGCCATCTTCAGGAATAGCCAAGAATGTCTTCCAAGGCGTATCATCGACGATCTCGGACCCACGAGATCGACAGTCAACTTCCGAGTCTGCAAAATTCCTTCTTTGGTCACCTCCGACTTCCCAATCCGCCAAAGCAACAATTGAGTTGAGATCTGCCGCTGCGCAATTGCTTCGCGAGGCGTTTTCTAGACTGCTTACTGATAAATCTAGCGAAGAGGGCTCAAAAATGAGTCGAAACGGACTGGCTGAATGTCTGGAACGAGTCTCCTGTGTCCCTTCATGAATGTGCTCGTTCTCTTCTTCGAAAACGGCAGCCGCAAATCGGCCCTGCGAGGCTCGGACATCTTCTGTGTGATGCGCAAACCGGGATTCTCCATTGGCTTCCTCACGAATATGATATTCTTCATGCGTAGGCTGATGCATACGCCCGGAACGTAGAGAGTAGTTTGCTGACGAGCTTCTGTAGGGCTTCTGCGGAGCTTCATTTCGTCCCAGCACGCTAGTTCCAGCATCGCCGATGACTTCAGCGGAGTGGTATTGCGATTTCTCTCTTGAGGTGATGTATACGTCGTGAGGGAGGTCAAACAACATTGGGTCCGATAATTCTGCCTGCGATGAGACTGCATGCTGCAGAGGGTCAGTCTGCTGGATCGACATTTGGCTGGCTAGGGCATCTGTTCCAATGCGTATTCTAATGTCCTCCAAATCGGTTACTATCGCCCCGCTCATGTAAGGTATACGGCTGTTGGTGTGGGCATGCTGCAATGGTTGACGAATTCTCTTCTCGACGCTGACCGGTCGTAGTAAGGTAAGGCCGGCGATCTTTCTCCTTTTCCCAATTCTGTTCTTCTCCCTGTTTGTTCGGAAGTGCATATGAACCGGGTGCGATGGTACCAGCCCGACCCAATCTTGTCTTTCCAGCAATCTTCTTCGGTTCGCCTCCAGCAATTGGTCTTCCGAATACGCTTCGGTAGGATTCTCCCCTTTCCTTGTACCACCTTTTCGGCATACCCGCTCTTAGGGAGCTCAGTAAGCCTTTTCCCCATGATCGAGAATAGCGGTCAAACAAAATTAAGACTTACTCCGTGAGGCCTTTTCAGCCTGTATGTTTTTGCTCGAATCATCTCTAGAATAAGCGGGATCATCCGGGAGTGCTCTCATCTCATCGCGTCGTGGGGGTTCTTGGTTGATCCCTTCAATGCGCCTTTTCGAGTGCCTTGCGTGTCGAGATGATCCGACACCGAACTGCGGAAGGTTGCCACCAAGGTTGACATGGTCATCTTGAATAAAACTGGGTCTGAAAGGTATAGTACCAGGACATGCAAGTGATGTGGTGCCATTCTGAAGCTGTGTCCTGACCTTGGCGAAGTGCTGTTTCTGACGGTTGGCGACTCCATTGCCCACATTTTTCGAATGTCTCTGTAGCTTTCCTCCTGTCCAATTCATCTTCCAGCTATGTCAAAAATGTATCGTAAACCCTTCCCGTGTAATTGAGTTATGAGAAGATGGAAAACTGTTGAGCTGAGTGGCCGCTTCCTCTCAGGTTGTGACTTCCCACGTTTTTGCTCACAGCCATGACTTCATCTGCTGAAGAACGAGAACTTCAGACGCCAAGGTCCTGAACGGAGAAGCGACTAATGTTAGATTCATAACTAGGTATCCAGGCTCATCCAAGGTTCTTGCGTGGCGAACTCGTGATTGCTCAATAAATTCGCTTTCGTGAGAATCCGAAGCGCATCACTGAAACCAAATTTCATCCATCACCTACCAATGCGACGCGTGTTCCTTTAAGGCATCGAGCCTCCCTTCTTGCCAACCCAATATTTTTATGGCCACTTGGGCGCCTTCGCATGGCCTCCTGCAGCTCATACATAGATGGTCAATGGAAACAAGATGGTCAACGGAACAATACCGGATCCACTGTGAGCATAATGAGATGCTGATCGTTCTAGAACCCCCTCAGATGATTGGATTGTGCCTCTTAATGTACCTACACTCTCTCTTATATTTTGTCGTAGTCTCATAGATTCTTATATAATTAGCCCTCCTCTTTATCGCAAACACTTACACGACACATGCAACTCTTGAAGACCCACACACTCCTAAAGTCCAACGCAACGTTACATTGAATGACTACCTCAAAGAGCAGGATGCATCATCAGTTTTCCGAAGACGGACTTTACGTACTAGAGCCTTCGTATGTGTGTTTGGCAGACTATTCTTTTCACCCTCAACACCAAGACCTGCGCTATCCGCACTGGAGTCTTACTGCATGAAGACTTCATTATACCCTGCGAAAGATCTCATACGGGAAGTTTTTGGGCACATGAACGGCCATTCTGGAGCTTATCACTGCATCACAACGTAGCACGAATGTACAATTCCCCAGATATGGACTCCTCCGGCTCAGTCCACCAAGAGGCACTCCTTCGATGGCTGTTTACAGTGGCATACACGGGATGTGTTTGGGCTGAGTTGATTTGATCATGTACGATGATGTCAAGTGAACACGTTTTGAAGACACTGTGGGGACTTGCACCTGTCTGGCGCCATCATTGAGCCGGAATACTGCGACCTTCATGCACTCCATACTCGTGCGGCACAAAGCCTTCAGGATACCTGCCTCGTAAGCAGCACAACACATGTGATTCTGGAGCGATAACGAAAAAAAAAACAGGGGGCAGAGAGCATGGGAGGATTTTAATAACCGCTAGACGCTTCAGCCGTTCGCTTGTTCCAGGCAGCTTCCCGTCGGCCAGCGTCATACTGCAACGACCTCCAACATCTCGAACGGTTGGGGACTCTTCTTCCTGAAGGACGGGAACAACGCGACACTGATCAAACGGATTGAGCCGCAACTGTTTAGCTGGGTACTTTTGAATCTCAAAGTTTTCATACCAAAATCCCGGCGAAGAGAGTCGAGCCGGGCCTTCCTCGCGGTCGCAACAATGGGGCAGTTGAGATGACGATCAGGCTCGGAGGGGACCCCTTCGAACAACGGTTTGTTTGAATGCGTGAAGGTTTTATTCGATGGAGGGAATAATATGCCGGCACGACCGTGCGAGCCCTCGCACGAAAAAGACAATTTGGTGATAGCTATGGCGTCATACTGCAAAGTTTTTTCATCCACTCTCCATAACGACCAAACATCCCGCCTGGGCTCGCTCTGGGTTCATGATTGCATATGGCATTTTACAGGTTTGTCTTGTTTTTCATACGTCTCCAGTACCCGCTATTTTCTATAACACCCAGCAAATTCCCATCGTTACTGCGGCGAAGTGCAGCGAATTATCTCGCGGAAGACAGCACGAGGTCCAACCACATGCGAGATGAATTCTTATGGGAGAGATCTACTGCAAATGCACCCCATCCTCTTGATCGTCATCTCCAGCTTCGGCTCAGACCCTTTTCTCACTATTTTCAGCACAATGACGAAAACAGTACCCACTCCTCTGATTCCGGTGGATTCAGTTGATAAGCTTTCCACGCTAGTATTTTCACCGTTTCAGGGTCCGAAGGCGACGTCGTCCATGTCGTCCATGTCGTGAGCGAATACACCGCCGCTGATGCGATGGTAACCCGTCACACTATGTGCAGGTCAAGGTAGTATGCTGGTGCATCCTTTCTAATATAAAACGCCTCATTCTCTCTGATGCGCTATGTATCTTCATCCGTACGCCCATTCTTCTCTTCTCCACTTTACCCACTTAACTCTGCTCAGATTGAGCACTACCTGCGTTTAAAGCCACTCAAATAATTTTCGGCCAGGGGTATCTAAAAGCAACAGTCTTCGCATTTTTGAGAGTCAACCTTGCCGCATTCTTTGCTTCTACATTGAAAATTCCATCAACATCATATCCACATCAAATTGCAAACATGTCAGCTCCATCTCTTGTCGTCCCTACAGCAGGACGCTTCCTGTGCCGTCTTAATTCAAGCGAGGCTACCAAGGAGAATATGGCTGTGGGCCCTACCGTTGTCGTGCCTCCAAAGCACCTCATGGCTCCTTCGAATGCAAATGAGGTGGCAGCTTCCATAGAGGTTGCGAGGCACGAACTCGAAACGGCAGGAACACCCGGGACGCCTGTTACCCCCCCTGAAACACTAGTCACAGACAAGTACGCTTACGCTTTTGATATCGATGGTGTCCTTATCCGAGGAGGCAGGCCCATTCCCGAAGCCGTTGAAGCCATGAAGGTTCTAAATGGACAAAATCAGTACGGCATCAAAGTGTGAGTTCTCACCTTCCTTTACAACTATAATTTGTAGCACCCACTAAACGTTTTCAGCCCCTACATTTTTGTGACAAATGGTGGCGGTAAAACCGAGCAGGAAAGATGTGTGCAACTCAGCAAGCAGCTCGAAATGGAAGTCTCGCCTGGTCAATTTATCTGCGGCCACACTCCCATGCGGGAGATGGCTGAGAGATATAGCACCGTTCTAGTTGTTGGCGGAGAGGGCGAGAAATGTCGTCACGTCGCCGAAGGCTATGGCTTTAAAGATGTCGTCACTCCAGGGGATATCATCAAGGATAACCAGGACACAACGCCTTTCCGCAAGCTCACAAAAGAAGAGTATGAGAACTCTCGCGTCCGCAATTTCAGTGAAGTTCAAATTGAGGCGATCTTCGTCTTCGCCGACAGCCGAGACTGGGCTTCAGACCAGCAGATCATCCTCGATCTTTTGATGTCAAAGAATGGACGTCTTGGCACCCGCTCGGAGACCTTTGATGAAGGCCCACCAGTTTTCTTCTCCCACAACGACGTTGTTTGGAGCACCTCTCACGATCTTACTCGCATTGGCATGGGTGCCCTCCGCGTCTCCCTCGAAGCCATGTTCAAGGCCGTTACCGGTAAAAACCTCGAAACCACGGCTTTCGGTAAGCCCCAAATTGGTACCTTCCAATTTGCCACACGTCTTCTCCAACAGTGGCGTAAGGACACCCACGGTATTGACTCGCCACCTGACACTGTCTACTTCGTCGGTGACACCCCTGAGTCTGACATTCGAGGAGCGAACGAGTTCGACAAGTGCGTCGACAACAACTGGTACTCCATCCTTGTGCGCACTGGCGTTTTCCAAGAGGGCACCAAGCCACGCTTCCAGCCAAAAGCGACAGTCGACAATGTCCTCGAGGCCGTGAAGCACGGCATGGAGCGGGAGTATAGAAAGGCCTTGAAGGCCAGCTTGATTGACGTCGATATGGTGCGGGGCAGTGCCATCGAGGAGTAGATCTCCCAAAAGTCACGGGTCACAGACATCGATTCCTCCAAAATTATTTCCACGTGCGGCATTGTCCCCGGCGTTTTATCTTCTCCATATAGGATCATAGTGTTTCACATTGCTGTATTTTTTTTTCATGATTCCCCCTACAAGCGCCTTGAACGATAGATCAAGTCATTGACCTAGCATTGTTTACGGGCGAGAAATCTCACAGGTAGAAGATACCATAGATGAAGTGAGGAAGATACAGATGTAGTATAGACAGAAGTCGAGTATGACGAATCCTCTTTTATTTGCAGAATCAACCAGGTTTGAAGGTTTGACGACATATGTAGCTCTCTGTAGCTCTGATGGGCTTAATGGATTCCAGGTTTTTGGTGTCTACATTCATTCATTTCCGTCTCATTTCCGGAATTGTGATTCATATTCATTACTCATGAGTACTCTTGTTATTATTAGCTGAAGCTGCCGCCTTTCGACACCCTATT
>KV744954.1:15104-71136 GCA_001692735.1 Lepidopterella palustris CBS 459.81
CCCAAAGGGCCGTATCTTCACTATCTAGCTTCATCCATGTTGAAATAAGTAATGTGTGCTTTTGGGTGGATTCCCCATCAGCGCAATTCTTTCTGGCCCATCACGAGGTGCTCTAGCCGCTGCGACTAGAGATGCCACCGCTACACCGCACTTCGTATTCTTGTTGCCCAAGATATGAATCAGTGATCTTCCAAGGTTTTCTCTGCCTCAATGTCCAAGCCCGACTCGCACCCCGACTTTACCCGCAAACGTGGCGCATTGGCGGTGAGTAAAACGAATGCCCCTCCACACCCGCTCCAAAGGCTAACTACCTACGGGAATAGCTTCTTTGCCCGTATTCTCGTGAGATGGCTGGCAGGTTTTGATATGGCTTCACTATATGCGTTGTTCTTTGCGACAAGGATAGTCCTTGCGGGTTTGTTGCTTGGGAATGCTTGAGGAGCTAATTTCCTTTGGTGTGCGGGTTTTGGGATAAACTGTTTGCGAAATGTTTTGGGTATTGTAGCGAGCTCAGGGGAAGGGGGGTATGCTGTTTCTCTTCTATACCATCTGATCGGTACTAACACCGCTTTATACTGTATTAGGGTTGTCTGCATCCGTAGTAATACATGTATTCTGGCTTCGGTCCTTTCGATCTCTATACTTTTACCTTTCATGGCTTTGTATCTAACTTCTCTTATACTCAAACTTATACAGTATGTTCATCTCACGTGTCTTATAAACCAACAAAAGGCAACAGTGAGCCGACCACGAGCCGACCACCAATACCTCCAACAAGTCCGTAACCAAGTCTATGTACCGAAGCTGACGGGATATCACATTTTCGGGGGAAAAAAAAGGCTTTCGAATACAGTGAGATATGATAGATGATAAAGCCTTCAAGCACTACAGGAGAATGCCATTATGTGTACTCTAAATCGGGGATCGTCGTTCTTATTCAGACCAGTGTTGCTCCTCTCGCCAACTGCGAATCGGCTATTTATTACCACTATGTGGTTCAGACAGTCCTTCATCCTGGGCATATGTCTTCCCCTAGGCTTGCAACTTCTGCTCCCATCTCCCTCTACAATGTGGCCCAACAGCTGCAAGCGCTTCGACACTGCCGATCTTCAGCAGTCGCCTGCGTCAGCTTGCAAAGTCTGTTGACGGGAAACACGAAATAGGAGCGGCCAACCGGCGACGACAACTTTGCAAAGTATAATACTCAGAGGCCACGGAATATCGATTTCCTGTTTCATGATAATAGCGTGCAGCGCTTGGAGGTTGGATCGACTGGATGGTCTCCATGGCCAATCCGTCCAACCTAAGTCCCAAACCCCTGAAGTACCCGCTCGAGGTCGTGGAGCTTGATAGTGTCTACCATGCGTACGACGTCCGTGTCATCCGAGATGGATAAAGAAACTCGAAAGATTTGCTGCGATTTTGTCAACACTTTTGAAGCTGGTGGCAAAAAGAAGGCCCTTATTAAAAAAGGCGCTGTAGAATCGCTCGGAGACGACATTCGACCGTGGTTTTTATTCTGATTGCCGGTATATGATTGCCGACGTAAAATGTCTCCTTTCTACTACTCGATCCTTATTGCGCTTACTTCTCTCCTACTGTCTCCCATAGAGTCTTCTACGGGGATCGTCTTTCTCCAAAATCTCCCGTCAACGGGGTAGCCCCAGTGTTCCTGTTGCTTCAGAAACTTTTCAAGGTGGGACACGCTGTTGTGGATGCATGGATGGGCTTACGCGTAGGCTTGGGCGGACAATGTGTGGGTGGTGTGGATGTGCTAGTGTCTAGGTTAACATATGAGCCATAGTCTGGGACAAAGCCTAGATCATCGATTGACTCCTGATCGAGGCCAGGCAGCTTTGTCCTGTGTCTTTTCCCTTGTATCTCCTTCTCTTTTAGGTCTCTGGACAATTATTAAACTGCTGCAGATCATTATACCCCAACTTTCGCGGCCCCGAAATAGCACGCTTCGATATTGCTCCGCTGCCAGATTAGCGATAATCCATGCATTGTGCACGAGGATGCAGATATACCCCTATGAACCGACTTGTTCGTGGAGCAAGATACTGTATACACAATGAAAGAATACTCTGCTCATGTAAATCGAATGTTTGTTATGAATCGGTGGTGGTATGGCGGAGGTCGATGGATCAAAGGCAATAACGGCATATGACAGCTCATCGTGAAGACTGTCACTGAGAGCGGTCGGCGATGCCTTGGTGGAAGCGCATTGTGGAAACTAGTTGACAAGGTCAATAACGACTCTGTGAAAGCACAACGTAGAAGTACATTGCCAGATGCATCTTTTTCTTTTGCATAAAAGGGCCCTGTAGCCTTTCTCTTCTTCCGTAAACACACGCGCACACACACTCCTCTATCTTCGCAAATTTAGCTCAAAACTTTCAAGGTCCAAAGTCAAAACCTACCTCAGACAAACTACCCCACCCAATCACTATACTCTCGACTCAATAAAAGCCCACACCTGGTCAAAAAACCATGTGTCCACCCTCCAATATGGCCGCCAGCATCATTGGCAATTCTCCGCCAGCGCAAACCCACAAGGCAGTCCCAAAGCTACCCATTGAGGGGCGCGCAAAGTACAAGGAGGCCCCTGTGATTTCAACACGCTTCGTCGCTGGCCGTCAGGTCACCGCGATTACCGATTTACTGAGTCTTTGCTCCTGCTCTACAGGCCGCAATTGACAGATAAAATTTCAGCAGATCCGCTTGCTTCGGAGAAGCCATTACGGTTCACCGCCAATGATGTTGACAAGAACTCGGGTTTGCAAATTGTCCAGTGGATCGTCTGGAAGAATATTTGGACAACAAGGTGTACCGCCATTCACTCTCTAAAAAGCTTGTTCAGACTCTAAGCCAATTACGAATAAGTTGACTACCAACCTGGCCTTCTTCGGCTTCAAGAAGTAGTTGAAGTAAGTCGATATGATCGTGGCCTGGATTCGGGAGAATGCCCTAGGATTGGAAGAAGATGATTGATTTGAAGAAGACCATCAGATACGAATCTCGCAAGGCCCAAGCCGAATTCAATGAGCGTGAGCGGAAAGAGCGCGGCCCACGCATCATTGGCGCCTAAAGGAGTTAGGAATATTGTTTGCTTAGACCTCGAATGCTCGGATTGAGATCGTCCTGGATGTTTGATTCCACCTACACACATAAACTAGAACCCCTCTACCCGAAAGAGGCGGACATGGTCCGTGTAGTAAATATGTTCTTGTACTATGAGCGAGTGGCCTTGTATAAGTGACTCTCCTTGACTGTTCTTGAATTAGTCTTTCCCTATAGATTTGATAAATATGGTTGCATAGTACCTCTGGTTTCTCATATTTCTCATCCGGAGCCAGGCGTATTCCAATCCATCTACAATAATTAGGATCCATCTTATACTCTCCCCTTCTTCGACGAGTCTGCGTGCACTGTGAGTGGCCTATCATTAGCATTTCCGTCACGCGATACGGAGCGGGTATTCCTGTGATAATGAAAAAAATCCCAAAGAAAATTTCCATTATGATGTGATAACCGTA
Source organism: Lepidopterella palustris CBS 459.81 (assembly GCA_001692735.1). NCBI lineage: Eukaryota > Fungi > Ascomycota > Dothideomycetes > Mytilinidiales > Argynnaceae > Lepidopterella > Lepidopterella palustris. Next base: position 18,644 of record KV744954.1, read on the forward strand.
TTGGAAAGAGCCTGGAGAAGGCAATTTAAATGTTGTCACAGAGCCTCAAGAGCTAAGATGATCTTTATCGAGGGACGAGGGTCACTGCGAGATAAAGACGTGATTGATATGGAGTGGTGTCGAGACTTCCAATCGGACATGTCTCTTGGCAGAGATCAAGCATCTTAAGGTTCAGCTCCAGGCAGAGACAAGAAACAAATGATTCAGTGAACACAATTCTTTCGAAATCAGCTTAATCCTCCAAACGCTCGAATTCTCAGGTATGCTCTTCGAAATTCCCCCAAATGAAGGCCTCTTTCTCGACCTCTTGGATGAGCGTCTCCCGGCTTACATGTTGAAGGACGTATCACCGACTCTAGATGAGCTAATAACCGTTCGCGTCGGGACGGCGACTGAGCAAGACAAATCCCTCGATCCCCATAATACTCCAATTCCAATCTTAGAAGCGGACGCTCCACTCAACGAAGATGAGACAAGAGCGAGGAAGAAGTGCAGGACGGAGCAGAACTTGGATGAGACATGGATAGAAGCGAACGAAGGACGCAAAATCTTCTTGGTCCATGAGAACCTGATCCGAGCACGCTCCCCATTTTTCAACGCCGCGTTGAAGCCTACGTGGAGAGAGGGTTTAGAGAGAATGGTCGATCTTCCCGACATGAATCCCGAAGCATTCGAAAACTACCGCCACTTTCTGTATACTTACAAGCTTGACAGCCTGGAAGGATGCCGCGTTGAAGAGTTCTCTCTTTTGAATTCGCGCCAGAAATGTTGCGAAATCGTCCTGGAATCTCTTATTTACCAAAATCTGCTCCATCTTGACTACCAAAGTCTGCTCAAATGCCACGAGCTGGGCGACTATATCATGGACTTTGGGTTTAGGGACGCCATATCCAACGCTTTACGCGAGAAGCTAAGAAACGACCACGCTTTGCCATTCACCGTCCCAGGACTCATGTACACTATATCCGAACCCGGCTCGCCCTTACGGAAAATGCTCAGGTTCCACGCCGTCTTCCATTTATATAGATGGACAGCAGACTTCAGGGACAATCAGAATGTGGACCCTTTGCACCCTGACCTGATGGCAGACATCTTGCTGACGCGATTTCAAATCGACCAGACCCTGCACGCGATAAATCTAAATGGATGCGACGCAACACGTCCACTCATACCGATGTTCTGGAGGGCAAATGGTAGGCCAAGAAATCCCAGTTCCGAAGAGGTAGTCGATTCTGTCCGAACTTTCTGCCATTCCCATTGCTCAGATATGGAAAGGTTTCTAATCAATACGGCCCTGGAATGGACTCTCAAGCTCACAAGGAAAACGCAGAACCCGGGTCTTCATATCCTTAATTTCGACCTCAGAACAACTTGCCCTGAAGATCGCACTGAAGACCAGTCGGAACAGTGCAGCGTATCGCTTTTGGCCCCCCGAACTCTCTGGTTTAGCTAAGCACAATTTTCCAGGTGACATCCGAGAGATCTCGCGCCAAGATACGGTCATTACCCCTCATTTTCACGGCGTTCTTTATTTGTGCATTTTATCTTGATGGAAGTTGTTTGAGGGGTAGGTTATTGTCACACCGTCTTTAGCAGGACTGTGTTATAGTGCATGCACAAAAACCCCCAACGGCTCAAACGCCAAGCACAATTGAAATAGAATACTGGTAGTATGTCTTTACAGAGATGTGCCGCAATATCAACTTGATTTCCTAAACTCGCGAACACACCTCAAGATTGTTGAATACATGTGCATCAACGAATGCGATAGTCAGCATCCTCTACAGCATCCACTCATGCTCCAGCGCAATGACAACATCAAGGCTTCCCTGGAAGAGCATGATGCCATGGCACAATCGACATCTACATAGCCTCAAAGTGATTCCCGCTCTCTTTCCTGAGCTCGCATTCTGAAACAGCCAAGATATACCATGTACCACCTTTCCGTGCCCACATCTCTGGGCATTCCTATTATCAAAATCACCCAGATTCTTTCACTGCAACATCAACCTTTATACTTAGACAGTAACCGAAACCCGTCTTGTAGTGGTGGAAGCCAGTATACAACGCATCCAAAGCGAAATTACAAGTGGCATTTTGCAGGCAGCGAGTCCACTCACAAGAGTCGCGATGATCTATGACGACCTGTACGAGCCAGGCTCCAATGCCAGGAAGTAGTGAGCTGCAACAACCTCGTGTTGATATTCCAGGGTGGTCGTTGCCCAAAATAGTGTGTTTGGTTGGTTGCACTAAATTTCATCATGGATCATTTGATTGAAAGAAAGACCACATGTTTATATGTCCATGTACAGTATCCCTTAAGAACAGCACTCCTAACCAAGTATCAACCTTTCTACTTTGGTCTTTGAACAACATCAAACTTCAGATACCACTATATCAGTCATAGGAGAATGAAGCTATCAATCATTATCGTTACAGCTGCTGCTGGTCTCGCAGTAGCCGCCTCAACTCATCTTCTACCTCATGCCATGGGGGACAAATGTCAAGCGCCTGAAGTAAGGCCACCAACTACTCTCGACGTTTTAATACACGAATATCTGTTAATCTAACCTGCAGGACATGGGAACCTGCCAGAAAACCAGCAACTGCGACGGCATGGCCTATGCCAACAACTTCTGCCCCTCCCGTAACCCCCTCAGCTTCTGCCCCTCCAGTAACCCCTTCAGCTTCTGCCCCTCCGGTACCTCCCTCAACTCCCACCAACCCTCTCTCCCAGCTTTCTAACATTGCCCAGATCCCGTAGACGTCCAATGCTGCGGCAAAATTGCCTGTCCCGCTCCCCATATTGCCAGTCTCTGCCGCCACACGAACCAAGGCTGTAGCGGCGGCCAGTTCATCTCCAATCTCTGCCCCGGCGACTCATTAATCCGGTGCTGCGTTGAATCAGCCGCACCCTCGAACCCATGCGCGGATCCACAACCGAACAGCTGTACTTTCTACTCCGACTGCCTAGAAGCGCAGGTGCACTGCGGGCCCAGCGGCTACCCGCTCGGCTATGGCCTGAAATACTGCACCCTCTTCACCGCCGCGAAGAATAAGTTCAGCAGCGCCGGCCAAATCTGGCTAACAAAAACAAGGCTATGTCTACAATGCGCGCTGGTACCCTACGCGACTGGTACGAAAGCGACAACATGTCCCGCGCTGAAGAAGACGGCGTTCGGGACGCATCCGACGTGTTATGTGGATAGCGGCGTGTGTACGCTGCCGGTGGGGGATTGGGGGGTTATTGTTGAGACGGTGAGTTTGAAGGAGCTGTTTGGGAGCATGGACGCGCTGAAGGCGACGCTGGAGACGGTGGAGGGGTGTGCGGATTTCTATGCCTGGTTGATTGAGAGGGTTGTGAAAGTGGAGAGTCTTCAGAGTGAGAAAGTCTGAATTAGTTGTCCTCAAAATGGGGAGGCTTTCAAAGTGCAAGTCCTCAGAACGGAAAGTCTTTCATCGGGGGTTGTTATTGACTAAGCGGGGATCGTCATTGCAAGTCACCTGCCATCACTTGAACTCTTCGATCACTCTCCTCATCCAGCGAGTCTTCAGAAGACAGGCATTCAAGATTTCTTTTGAGGTCCCTTGGCCCTGACTCCTGGTTCAACCATTCGAGTAGGGCAATATTCTGCGGACTTTGAAGCGCGCCATATCCGGTTCCCACCAGGCGCCTTCTGATTCCCAGTAGGCGCCTTCCGATTTCCAGCAGGCGCTTTCTGATTCCCAGCTGGTGCTTTCCGACTCCCAGCTGGTGCTTTCCGAGTCCCAGCTGGTGCCTTCCTCCGTCGAGACTTACGCTTTCCTCCCAGCATAGCCTTGAAGTGGCTAATCATAACGTCACGGAATTCTTTGAGCTTCATTCGCTCCGGCTGAGTGTCGATGTCCGATTTCCAGATCCTGTCGAGTACCTCTCTCATTTTGGCGTCCAGTGACTTGAGTCTCGAGCGGGTGATGGCTCCGAGTTCACTAATTTTTCTTGGGGAGCAAGCCTGGGCGTTGGTGTTCGAGAATTAAAAGTACTGATGCTGTTGAGATATTAAACATTGCGATCTATTCGTCAGGTGGGATCAACCAGGTGTTAGTAGCTAGCAGTCTTGCTGGAGATGTCCCATATCGATTGTAGGAGCCCCGCACATTCACGTTGATGCGACCGAGTCGAATGCAGTCTTGCGAGCAGGCGAGGCGCGAAAAACAATGTTTGTTCTCATCGATTTCGCGGATGCGGACTCTGCCTTGGTGAGTGATGCTCTTCGAGTAGGCATAATGGCCGTAGTGTGTTAGTGAGGAAGGATGCAGACATGAAGATTAAAATGCTTTAGGCGATTGATAGAGATGGCAACGAGTCAGAGAATGTCTAATTGGCGCCAAACAAAGTCCTTTTGATGGAGTGATAGAGATAATGGGCTTGAATAAAGGTTTAGGAAGAGATTCACCAATCAGCTCCTTTCTCGCTAGTGAGCCAGTCCCTGGCATGGAGGCGCAATGGGAACACTATAGCAATGAGGCTGGACTCAGAGGGAGACGCTGCATTAGGCAGCCCGGTGAGTGTGTGTGAGGACCCAAGCACTACACACACCACTCGGCCATCCGTACAAACCAAAAGGTAATCAAATATCCAACCAGCCGTTGGATACGTTGTGTAGAACAATATACATACATACATACATACATACATATATATATATATACCCTGACAGCGTGGACTTCAAAGTTGATGAATATAGAGGGTCTGTGAAGGTCAAGAGGGGTAGAGGCGAGGCGAAAAGGAATCGGAAGCGAGAATGTGCCGCAATCCAGGTGTGATCTGGCCTGGGCATCCAACCTGAATAGAACTGGGATGTGTATATGAGGAAGTTCATCGTTGGATTTCTTATAGAGCCATTCACACATTCTATGCGCCAGAAGGTCTATATTTGAATGGCCCAATAATGTCAACGAAGAGCGCACGAGGTCCCCAATGCGGTTAGCGGCCTGGGAATTATCAGGCTACCGATTTCCATTATCGTCGGGCTCCATTACGTCTTCCAAGGTTCTTCCCTAATCTGCTCGTTCAACCGGGCTTGTAGCGCGAAAAGCCGGGTCGCACTCTCCTCCGATATTAAAACGCGCTTTTTTGTTTAAACACTTCTTCAAACCGACAGTCCATCTGCAATCCCCTTGTAAGACCATGTCTCCGCTCTCATTGCTTTAGTACATCTGTCTGCTAGTTCTCTTTGTCTTTCTATGTCAAAATGTTATATCTAGAGATGTGATATTGCTAGCATCATAGCCTTTTTCTATATATCTTTTCGCAGCCTCTCTTCGGCCGTGTACAGTCTTACAGGCACTAAAGTCGGAGAAAATTCCGGCAAGGAAAGCAGCGCTTCGCTCGAGGGTGTCAATATCTCACCAGGAGAAGAGCTTTTTTCAGGATTCTCTTGTCGTACAATCATCGTTTATATTTCTGATATCGCCCTTGTCATTTTCCTATCCGGCCACCTTCGTTTTCGTTGTCGATCCTTTTAGCTCCAGTGTGGAACTATTATGGACGCAAGAACTCATGCGTCCAACAATAGATCAGTATCCCAAGGGATGACACGGTTACAACAAGACCTGTTCGGAAGCCCGCATCAGCAAGGTTTTGATACGCTCAACGGAGATTCCTCGTCTATGACCTGTCGAGTACTTCCAAGAGGAAGGATTCCACACATTGGCATCATCGGAGCCGGAGTTGCCGGTTTACGGTGTGCCGATACTCTCCTTCAACATGGAGTAAAGGTCACGATACTTGAGGGTAGAGACCGAGTTGGAGGAAGGGTATCTTGTCCCATGCCTCATTAATTGTCAACATCCTAACAATGTTATTACAGCTTTGTCAAAGTAGTCAGCTGGGCCATCTTGTCGACCTGTAGGTCTGCGGAGTCCTTTGACTCGCAAAGTTGAAGAGTCCTCTACTGATTGAAGCTTACTAGCGGCCCAAACTGGATACACGGGACTGATCATAATCCGATTATGGACCTTGCAGAAGAGACGGGAACAATAACAAGCAAATGGGATGGTCGGCATTCCATCTTCGACCATCTTGGGCAAAGAATATCCGACGAAACCGCTGGTAAACTCACCGAACTGGTTTGGAAGGTTATCGAGGAGGCCATGGAACACAGCAACTCACATTCTTCGTCAATACCAGCAAATCAGAGCCTGATGGACTTCTTCGAGGAGAGAGTAAAGGAGATGTCATTGAAGATGAAAGGAAGTGCGAACGCGGAACGAGAAATGCTGTTACAAGTGGCTGAAATGTGGGGTGCTTTCGTCGGGAGCCCTATACAGAAGCAAAGTCTGAAATTCTTCTTCCTCGAGGAGTGTATTGACGGCGAGAATTTGTTCGTTGCGGGAACTTATGATAAAATCCTTGAACGTATCGCCGCACCAGCACTTAAGAAAGCAGAGATAAAATTCGGACACAAGGTTACGCGAATCTCATCGACTGCTCGGGACGAGACACCGAAGATCACTGTAGATTTAGTAGATAGAGAGCCGATGAGCTTTGATGAAGTGGTCATGACAGCGCCGCTTGGCTGGCTGAAGGGAAACCAGGACGCTTTCGTACCCAGCCTTCCGTCAAGGCTGGTACAAGCTATTAAGTCCATTAGTTACGGACACCTGGACAAGGTCAGTGGCTGCGCACCTATCTTCCTGCATTCTCTCACTCCAATAGGTCTACATTACCTTTCCGTCTGCGTTTTGGGACCAGCCCCCGAAAGCAAGGAATGACTCCGTTGTTGTTCCCGTCGCGCACAATGTATCTGCTCCCAACGTTACCGCAACAACCGCACCATTACATCAATTCTCCACCCCTGAACCCCGAGTCACTTCGAATTACCACTTCCCAGGCTTCTCGATATGGACGTCGCCAGAGTATGCATCAGAGACCAACCCTCTGAAATGGAATCAAGAATGCGTCAATCTCGCCGCTCTCCCCTCGAGCACCGCCCACCCAACTCTTCTCTACTACACCTTTGGCCCAACCTCGCTCCACATCGCATCCATTCTCCGCAACTCGAAATCTCCGTCCGCTGCTCAAGCTGAAATCCTCAAATTCTTCGAGCCCTACTACTCCCGTCTTCCGTACTACACTGCTGATTCCGCGGACTGTAAACCCGTCGCCATGCTAGCCACTGGCTGGGCGAATGATGAGCTCGCTGGCTATGGCAGCTATTGCAACTTCCAGGTCGGCCTGGAGCGTGGCGATGAGGATATTGAAGTCATGCGGAAAGGAATGCCGGAGCGGGGAGTTTGGCTTGCTGGAGAGCATACGGCGCCATTTGTGGCGCTTGGGACGGTCACTGGAGCGTATTGGGCTGGTGAGGGTGTTGCGAGAAGAATCATCAATTCATATGGCCTTGGTGGTATCGAGAATGGCAGGAAGGCGTGCTATGGAATGGCGGAATAACTTCCAGTGCCGGTAGCTGCATTGAGGCTATCATGGGTCGGGTTACAGCGTCATGGGACGGAGCAGAACACTCGGGTTTCTTCTTCTAGCACTACATGGTTTCATTCCGGGGTTTGCGTGGAGTATAGTTGTTCTTGCTTCATTCTGGGCTTCGCGTGCATAGAGTTTGTTCTCCGAATTTGTTCCTTTTCGCTTAGATTTTAAGGCAATTATCCACTCTTATCGTATCTCCAATTCTGTACTTTTCTTCAACTTAGACTCAACTAATCTGTACCCATTGAAGCTCTACTAGGTATTCGGAATATCAATAACGTCGCCACCGGTACCGGACACACTCACTTCCGGGCATATACGACAAGCTTTTCACCGCCCCGAGGTCTCAAGTCAAACATTTCCCACTCATCGTTACCTCAAGGCCTCTCCACTTCCACTTTACGGCCGAACAGAAAGCATGACGACGTATTGCCCGCAGCAGCCTTGAAATCTTGACCCCTCACATGGACAAGAGAAATTGACCCTCCTCCCCTAGCCGCCGGTGTCATCAGCCAATCCTCCTTCCATAGCTTCCATATAAGCCTTGCCACTCCTCTTCCCCATTACGCAGGCCACCATGTTCCTAAACAACTAGGCAACCCTTACCGACTCTAGTTTTTCCCCAAGCAAAGATCTTCACAGCTTGTCTCCAGCCTCGCTTCAGCTTGCAATATCAAGACCACGAATTACAAGGAAACGGGAGGGTGCCGTAGGTCCGTACACGAGGCCTCTCCTTGGTGTAGTGCTACCGGGAGTGGCTCCGCGGGCGAGGAGGCTAATGGAGTAGTTGTGCACGTGATCGAATAAATGCGCTAGCTAATATAGGCATAGCGAGGGGGAGGGGCATGGCTATGACGTAGTACATCTCCCATCCCACCCACAAACCATGGGTTTTTTTTTTGAGTCAGTTTGAATTTTGTGGGTCAGAATCACCACCTTGGGCAGGAGTGGTGGCGGCGGTGGAGCGTCATGACTCAGGCCGTCGCTCAGCGCATTGTTGGGACTGATGACTGGAGCCTTCACCGTTCGACGGAATTGCCTGCGCTGTCGTGTACGAGGCATGCCTGCACCTTTCCTTTTCACGCCGATGGAAAGTTGTGGACGGCTTCACGGATCACAAAGCAAGTGGGACACACGGCAGTGGCTCATGCGCTTTCTCTTCCGAACCGGTGCCGGGTGTCGAGGGGCTGATTACTGGATGGGCGGCTGCAGCGGGTACCTAGTTCAGCGGCTATGAGCAGTGACGTTGACGTTGATGTCGTTTGAACTGGGTTGTTTCCTTCCATGTGAAATCTGCGATGAGAATCATGAGATGATCGACAAAGTGTAACAGCGTGGCAGCCTGTGCCTCTCTGCAACGGCTTAAGCGGAGGTGGGGTTATCAAATAGCAATTGAGCGTTGTGAAGGGGATGGATAGCTGTGTGAGAGGTCTGCTTCCCTCCGCTGTGGCTGGCAGGGTTTCTTTTTTTTTTTTTTTTTGGAATTGATTCGAAATCGAGAAGTCGAGTGTTCGAGTGTTTGCGGAGCGGGCGATGCACATCCTGCAAGCTCTCAAAGACCCTTTGCTGTTCCTTGTGATAACCGTTGTTGCAACCAGAGGGATTTTTTTTTCGGGAGGGGCGATTCGCTATGCTCATCCGGACAGGGCTTGTTAGCATGATGTACGTGTTATTGCCAACGGCAGCTGCGAGTCTTGCGATGAACCAGCAACCTTGAAACGCAGAGGTGCGGCATCGTCATCATCAGAGAGGAGTGCTTGTCGGGGAGTACCTGGGAGTTGTGCAAGCAATGCGTCGGGCATCTTGTTTTCCAGGATTTGTGGAGACCTGTATCAAGTTATCGAGGGATTGGGAGGGAATGGATGGGTGGAACCTTGGAAGGCGAAGCTGCTTGAAATGGTACAGATTTCTGAATCCTGTGGTCGAGATACCAGATACCAGCTTATTTGCAGAGGATTGAATGTCCCCGAATTTACTTTGCCCTGTCATTGATGCCGAAGGTTCTCGGAAGTCGAAGGTTTTGGGAAAGACTTGGGACGGGTACGCGCCCGGCCACGGCTCCCTCTTCCTGCCCTTTCCCGTTGCCCTGCATATCCCTAACTTTCAAGATTGACCTGCAGTGCTCGAACGACGTTGCTCCACCATGCAGGGCCGGCCGCAAACTAAAATAAGCAACACACCAAAAATTGAGTGCTAGAACTCATTTTTTGGTGGTGTGCTGCCAGCGGTGGAACCTTTCTGTGGCCATGCTGTGGAACCTTGCAAAGGCAAAAAGAGCCTTGCCCTCGTTTAACAGGTTGCCTTGCACGAGCTTCAGCACGGTTATTCTTACTACCTCGCTGCAGGGTTAGTTAAACATTTTTCTGGCCATGCAGGAAGACGCGAGGCATCGAGAGATAAAAATCCTCATGCAACGGCGATCTTAATATAGTCCGTAATGAAGATCGGTGCCGGGCTTCAGAATGTTTCACGGAGATTTTGAGCCCGGCAGGGATGGCCGATTAGCAAGGTCCGAAATTCGCCTGTGTGGGGCTGTGTGGTGGTGTAGGGTGTCGATTGGGAGTGTGCTGGGGTCGAGATAAGTGACTTTGGTACTTGGGATTCGCCGGAGGGGTTGTGGAGAAGATGAGGTGAGGCGGATACGGTGTGGGAAGTTGAGCACTGGGCAGGCTGTTGGAAGCCTTCTGCCTCGGGAATGGAGGGAGTTTCTTGGAGGCTGTGTTTACTCGACTTGCAACATCTTGGAAGTTAAGATTGGCTTGGAATTTGATTCAATTGAACTACATGTGGCAAGGGACAAATCACCGGTCCCAGCTCAACGCCAAAGGAGGCGGAGCGCTCGGTAAGCCGGCTACGGGCTGCAGTGATGAGGATTCGTAAGGTATGATGAGAAAGCCCATATCGATGAAATGCCTTCAAGGAACAAAAAAGAGCTAGTGTCGAACGCTCGCAGCGTCAAGTAATTGGGAATTGTGGCGACAAATGCAAGAAGCGAATGAAAACTCCAAACGCCAATCCCTTTGCAGTGCTGTGGTCCATACTTCCGTGCGCTCAGCGTGGTGCTGTCAATTAAGGAAATGGGGAATAGAACACAATAAAAGCCAGCCCGGGAATGTTGGTTTTTTTTTTTGCTCTCCTCGAGGCCCAATGCTAGAGCTGGTGGAGAAATTTGTCGAGCAAAACGAATACACTTTTAGGTAATCTTTCCAGAGAGACTTGGTGATACATGACGCCGGTGATGCCTTGAGCCTAGAGGAAAAACGCCGTGGTGGTCCCAGAATAAGGTAGAGTTTCAGTCTAATCGTGGAGAGAACATTCCACTTCTCGAAGAATCAGTCATCGATGATTCAGTCAAGGCGAAGTGAAGTGATAGCTGGCGAGTCATCTCCCACCAACTGGTGTTGACCGTGAGGGCGACAATTCTCCGCGACGCGTTGCCTCTTCACGGATGAGCTTGTCGACGTGTGAGGCGGCATCGTTGGTGCTCACGCCTGCCATGAGGTAGCCATCTTGGCCTTCGAGCTCCAGAGGGGTGACTGGCCCTGGACTGCCCGTGGGAAGGAGACGCGGGCTCGTTGGCCTTGGTCGGCTAGTTTTCGGGTTATTGGCAACGAGCTCGCGTTGATACAAATACAGTTGTTTCTGAGCTTCAGAATACTGCTTCTGCTGCGAGCGAGGAGAGACTGGTGGTTGAGGGCTGTTTGGATTGGTTACTGGCGTGTTGGCGGTGCTCGAGCTCTGCGACGGGAAGTTGGCAGGGTGAAAGCGTGGCAGAGATGGCAGCCTGAAGGGAGCAGAGTTGGCCGAGCTCGCTTGCCTGTTGTGTGCAGTGGGTCGACGACGAGCCTGAGAGGGAATGGCCATGGACTCCATCTTTGGTGAAAGCGGTGACCCAGGCATAATCGACGATGGACGCTTCGGCAGCTTTGAGGGCATTCGAAAGGTGATGTTTGAAAGATGTTCGAAAGATGTTGTTCGAAAGATGTTGTTCGAAAGATGTTGTTTGGTGGTGGGTGCCTTATGCAGTGAGAAATGAATATGACGTGTACCTGCCAGTCTCGAGTGGGAGTGGGAGTGGGCCGTGTTGGAAATGCTCGGGACGCAGAGGTTATATATTCCTTTCCGTCCACACGTGGGTTTACAATTTGATAATCGCGCCTGCAACTCGGAAAGAAGCCGGAGTGTCGATTTAAAGTATCTAGCTGCGGGAGCCGGCTGAGATAAAGAATCGACCTGAACTCGCGGGGATGGAGTCGCAAATGTTTAATTGGAGTGGATTATGAAGATCAACCGCTAGTAGCGCATCGGTCGTATCCTTTCACAGCACCAACTGCAGACGGTCCCTGGGGAAAGTCTCTGCGGTGGATTGGCGAGGACGAGCAATGATTTGATGGGCTTCATCCGTTGGAAACAAACCGTGGGCAGGTGTACAACGTGGGCGCTTGCAGTGGATGCTGAAGGTTTATATAAATTTTATGGTCTTGACCAGGTGCGGGAGTGAGCAGCGTTTTGGGGACAAGGCGAGTCCTCAGAGGACAACCAAAACGGTCCTACGGGCCCTTTTCAATAACGTCGCGGCGCATGCCTCCGGACAAGGTACGACTGCTTTCGAAGCAGTGGATGAGGTCTAGGTTCGCCATCATCATGCTTTCATCTATCATGACTGGGCGCGTAAGTTGGCCCAAGCAGCCGGTGCACTATTTTGTCGAAGCGACACAGGCGATGTTCAGAACAATGACGAGACTGGGGCAGCCTTTTGTTGGACGAAGTTTCCTTGCCGACAGGTGGCTTGTCTCTCACGTGCATTCTAGAGGTTTGCCAAGGGCTATGCACTTTGATGCAGCGCGCGAACGAGGCGCTGGGAGCAAACTCCAGCGCTTCACATCTGCCTAAGGCACGCCACGAAGCCGATCGAGGCTTGCGCGTGTAACTGCAAAGGAGAAGATTCCTTAGACTTTTGCGCCATCAAACCCGTTAAAGGACGTCGACGGTCCTTTCGGGTCAGATATCAGAATCCAATTCCCTGATTTCGCCGGCAACACATCCATGCACTTTGTTGAGTCGCAGCTATGGCAGATTCGATCTCCGATCGGGAAGCGTGGCTCGCTTCGAGGACTTTGCTCCAGCGCGAGCTCTATTCACTTTCAGCGACAAGCAGCACAAAGACATCTAAGGCGCAGGTCGCGTCGTACGATTTTGTTCGGCAAAGACGCTGCGTTTCGCTTTGATTTCATTGTCCCGACTTCCAAGAATTGAAGCCGACGATAGTCTTGCTGAACAAGCCCACCCGAGCTCCTCCTCAACCACAACCGACATGCATGATGCAACAGTAATCTGTGGCATGAAGAATCAACCTTGGATTTGAGACCCGAACCATCCAATAATAAACCACAATAAACCACAATCATCCTTCATTCTAACACGTCGAAGGGCTGCTTATCTCTTGGCTACCTAGGAGAACGTGATGATACACTTGATTGCAGAGTTGCGGTTGAAGGCACCATGCCGTTTGATCACGGACACGAACCAAGGTTTGCTGCCTAAGTCGGATGTTTTTGTGGGGTGGTAACCAGGCTGCGACCTCGCTCGAACATTTGCATGAGGAATGCGCATCTCAGCTCCGATCTTCTCCATGCATGCTTGAAAGATCGTGATGGAAGTCCGCAGGTCTCCGAGAGAAAGCCTACGGCAACACACCGAAAGAGGACAAGATCATCTTCAATGCTAATGGATAGGTACATTTTATTGGAGATAGCGCCGTGTCAGGCCAACTAGGTGCACCATCTTCGTCTTTGCCGTTTTCGCGCCTGGGGCGATCACAATTGTCGGTCCCTCCATGTCTTACCTCAAAGAGACGTCCACCCTTCTCAACCAGAAGATTCCCTACCATCGTCATGCATATTGCTCTAGTGGAGGAAAGGATGAACAAAGATAAACTCGCAACTTATTTCCGTATGGCTTTGCCTTTTGAGTGAAACAGGTGTGGTTCAGCCCAACATAACATGAGTGTGGGTCTGGGTCTGAGTTTGGGTACGCACCACCGTGCTGGTAAAATCGAATGAACTTTACATTATGTTGCAACTAGGCCAGAAAAGATGGCAAGGAAATCACGGTGACGGATGAGTGTGAGATTGAGATTTTGGTGCATGGTTGCAGTTGTAGCAGCGTCAGTTTCTATGATTTAACGTACGCATAACGCCTTGCGGCAACCTGCATTACGCAAGGCTCATGCCAAACTTTTCATCATGCTCTTGCCCCAAGCTTAGCAATTGCACGTGTGCCTTGCTCCTCCCACTCCTGTTTCGATATCCACATGTCCTGCTTGTCCGCCATCTAAAACTTGTTAGATCGAATGAACAGAAACCTCATCGCTGCGATGAAGCTGAAGGCACTTACAATATTCGCGAGAACTGCACCACCCAAAAAAACCATATGTCTTCGCCGAGGCGGATCCTCAATGCGAACCTTGAATTTCTGGAGGTTGATGGTTACCAACCGATCAAACATTACGTTGCAAGCTAGGGACGGAACAACTCACATTTAACCTTTCGGGGTTTCCCCCAAGCACCCTTGTGAGCCACAACTGCTTCAATTCTTTTTCCAGTCGACTGGGAAGACCTGGATACATGCTGCTCCCACCGCTCAAGACGATGGCTTTGTACAAACTACTCCTCACATCAACGTCTGCAGCCTGGATTGTGTTGAAGAGGAATTCAGCAATGCCTGGCTGCTCAACATCGACCAAGTGAGGTTGGAATAAACATTCTGGGGCCTCAAATCTCTCACTGCCTACTCGAATGACGCGCCCGTCAGGTAGTGTGTACGACTCCACCAGCACTGTTGTGTCTTCGCTCAGGCGTTGGTCCAGCTCTAGGTCGTAGGAAACGTAGCATAGCTTCTCCTTGATCTGACGTACAGTCTCAAAATCCGCAGTACGGTTCAGTGCGTAGCCTCTGCGTAATAGCAACGCGATCAGATTTCTCGTCACGTCTCTCCCAGCAACATCTAACCTCCTTGTAAGATGGTTGAGGACAGTGCTCTCGTAAACGGGAACAATATGTGTAACACCATCACCAGAGTCAACGACCACTCCCGAGGACAATCCCTGGGCATATAGTGCTAGAACGGCTTGAATTGCGACGTATACCCCTCCGAAACCGTAATGCTCGAACATGACTTGACACATGAGTTCGCGGTTTCTGACAGGGTTCATTGGTGGCTCGGTGAGGAGGATCTTGCGGCCAGTCGGATCTACTTTCATCTTCTCATAAAACGTGTAGTCCCAGAGATGTTGCATGTCGTCCCATCGCTTCACGATACCATTTTCCATCTGTCATTTGAGGACCACGTCAGCGGATGACATCTTGAGAATGGGGCCGGGCAGCTTCGCCCCTAGGCGCAATCCATGGAAAACCATACAGGATATGTGATTTGAAGCATAGACCGTGCTGCTGCTGCTTCATCGCCACACATTATATCCTTCACAACAATGTCCCCACCTGTTTCCTCTGAACGCAGGATTGGTCGGCCGACAATTGAAGGATACTGAAAGTCTGGGAAATTCTAAAAGGCAAATAAGTCAGTTACTGGACCCTACATACGTAGTGAGAGCAGATCAATAACAAACCTGTCCTGCATACCCAGCCTTAAGAAACCCAGTCCCACCATCAAGGACTGTGAGAGTATTCGTCAGCGCTGGTTAGAGGCGGATCTGCGCGGTGCGATGTTTGACATACCTATGGGAACCTCCGCCATAATTTAAGGAAGCCGTTAGTATGAAGGGTAGGTGAGGCGATTGTCGAGCTAAGCGTTGATTAATTTCAGCAGCACTCGTGCCTGGCCAGGTATGTCGCCTGGAGGGGCTGCGTTGACGACGTTCGGTGGGCGCATTTCTCCGCGATATGGCCCGTGCGTCTAATCTTGGAGAAGAGAATATGGAGTTGAGAGACTGGTTTTAATTAAGCGCATACGATGGCTAGGAATTTGCTCGTACTGTTAATTAAATTAAAAAAGACCCTCTGGGTGTTCTAATGGAACCTTTCTCTGCAAAAAGGCTGATGCAGCCCTCGAGCCTGACCTTTGTTTACATCTTAAGAGACGAAACTCTTCCGTATCGAGAGGTATTGAAAGTAGCCTATTGCAAATAACAGATCGTAGATGCCTACAGCTCTTGAGTTTCTCACACAGTTACTCTTCAATCGTTACGTCCTTTGATTGGCATTCTGAGGCGCCGCAAATTGTGTCACCGACGATTCTAATACACTGAGATCCTCAATCTTCAAAATCCGCTTTAGCGAGAACCCACAAAAGGCGACCTCGTCCCCAAAATCTTCTCTCTCCCGCCAACGACGAGCAACGATACGCTGAGTTGTCGGGACAGTCATCATGCCTTTCGTAAGTACACCAAAGTTGCCTGCTTGATTGTATAGCATTTTGTTTCTGCAGTCCATGCGAATTCTCTCAAATCGAAGGGAGTGCCAATACCCGCACGGAGGAGGGTGGAGTCTTTGCAAGTTGCTTCGAAGGGCTTGAAGCGTTAATTGCTGACTCTGGGACGAATTACAGTCTAAGCTGGTCAAGAACAGCGCCTACTACTCGTAAGTTGCCTGATTTCCTCTCCTATGCAAACCTCTGAGCTAACCTTTCAGGCGCTTCCAAGTCAAGTACAAGCGCCGCCGACAGGGAAAGACTGATTATTATGCACGCAAGCGTTTGATCACTCAAGCCAAGAACAAATACAATGCCCCCAAATACCGCCTCGTCGTCCGCTTCACGAACCGCGACATCATCTGCCAAATCGTCACTTCCGAAGTCACCGGAGACAAGGTCTTTTGCGCTGCATACGGTCATGAACTCAAGCGCTACGGCATCACTCATGGTATTACCAACTGGGCTGCTGCATACGCCACTGGCCTTCTCCTCGCCCGCCGCACACTGAAGAAGCTGGAATTGGACGAGGACTTCGTCGGTGTGGAGGAAGCTGATGGCGAGTTCAAACTCACAGAGGCTGCTGAGGGTGATGATGGCGAGTCTCGTCGTCCATTCAAGGTCTTCTTGGACGTTGGACTTGCTCGCACTTCCACCGGAGCCCGCATCTTTGGCGCTATGAAGGGTGCATCGGATGGCGGTCTCTACGTTCCTCACTCCGAGAACCGCTTCCCCGGCTACGACATCGAAACCAAGGAACTTGACACTGAAACTCTCCGCAAGTACATCTTCGGCGGCCACGTCGCTGAGTACATGGAAACACTTGCCGACGACGATGAAGAGCGTTACAAGTCACAATTCCAAGGATACATCGACGATGAGATCGAGGCGGATGGTCTGGAGGAGCTATACCAGGAGGCACACAAGCAGATCCGCGAGGACCCCTGGAAGAAAGACGACGATGAGGGCGAAAAGAAGAGCAAGGACCACTGGAAGGCGGAGTCACTCAAATACAAGAGCAAGAAGCTCACCAAGGAGGAGAGAGAGGAGCGTGTCAAGGCGAAGATCACAGAGCTCAAGAACGCCTAAAAGGTCAACCAATATGGTTCTTCATGTCTGCGATTAGCAAAATGGACGGCGTCTGGGGATGTAGTTTGCTTTCGGCTCTCTTGAAGTTATTGTAACGGTTGTAATAAATGCAACGACGTTTGTGACGCGATTGATAATTCAGAAAACTAATCGCATAAATTTCCGTGTGGGGAAACCAGCCCTTGTTGGAGCAGCTGATGGCGCCACAATACGGCTATCGTTGGTCAACATGCTAATCATCCGCTTCGGGATAGTCAGCTGTCACGAACCGGCTCGCTGCTTGCCCTACATAGCCTATTTTCTTGGGGGCTTTGAAATTCATCGCCACGGACACCGAATTTATAAGACATGATTATGTTTGCCTCAGCTTTGAATGCATCCTGAGGTCGGTAAGCCGTGAAGCTATTTCTGCGAAGATAATCTCGCTGTTTCTGTTAGAATTCACAAATCGCATAGGTCGTGCAGCATCTGGTGATAATATACCCTTGCGCTGTTGATCAATCTGTGCCGTTCCGGAGAAAGCTTGCCGACGGGCTTGCAACTAAATCGCATCATAATGTCCATACCTCCAGAGCCAGGGCGGGATAGCGGTCGGCCCTGGCCATTTCCCGAGTCGCAACCCTGGAGCGCTCCTCCCAGGCACAATAAATAATATCAGGACCGCCGGCTACTGCCAACAAAATCTGACTGCTGGTCCTGCACTTCCCGACTTCACCCAATTCCCGATCTTTGTGAATCGAATCTAGACCCAAAGCTATTGCGACCCAAGAACCCCGCCGTCGACCGCCTTTGAGCGCCGCTGACAATTCCAACCCATCTACCACCCACCCTTTCCTTTCCATATCTTCCAAAGGTTCATGGCGCTCCTCTTATAGCATTAACTCCAAATACTCGAGCTGGTAGTCATGGAGGACATTCACGGCGTAGATGTGTCCTGGCTCCACCATTCTAACAGAGGTGAGCAACTCGCCAAGGGTAATTTTATATGTCGCCGATCCGGAGAACAGCTGTGGCCTTACTGTTTGCGAGAATGGCATATCTGACATTGCGATACAGATCACCACCACCGCGTACACGCCCCATCTTCTCCCGGTCTGGCAAGAGACACTCCACAGCGCACCTCGGCTCACGGCAGCCTCCCACCGGATCACCTACACGATGCGCATGTCTCCAACGGTACAAACGGTACAGCTCCACCAGTGGAGAAACCTCCATCGCCTCCTCCAGAAGCCACGCCCCCAGAAGCGAAAGCGACCCCGAAACGTCCTACACTGCTCAGCCGATCAAGCTCTGCGGAGAAGACTGCTACCCTTACGCCTCCAGACTCTAAGTCAACGTCGAGACGGAATTCATGGATCTCTAGCATAAGCTCTAAGTTCTCCTCGGCGCAGAACTCGCCATCGCAGCCTCCAACAGTCCCAACACAACCCTCACAACCAAATCTGAATACCTCACAGGGAACTACATCATACCTACATTCTGCAATAAGTAGCGCTCATGCGATATATAATAGCGCGCATGAAGTTCGCGAACAGCTGGAACCTTATGTGCCTCAGCCGCCAAAAGCTGGGGCATCCTCGTTCTTCTCGAGTGCTCTCCGCCGGCTATCGTCAAGTTCCCAGGCAGCATTACCCAGCAAGGCTGCACCACATGGTGGAATGTGCCCCAGGAAGATCATGAATATCGATCCCAATCGTGACAGGTGTCTCGTGCCGGAGTTGGACCAATCCAAGTTGCGGCGCGTCGCATTTTGCGTCGACGTTGAGATCGCTGGTGGGCCTCGATACAAGGATGAATTAGATCCCGACGAGAAGAAAAAGAAACGAAAGGACAAAAGGCTCAGGGAGCGCGGAGAAGGCGAGGCGTTGAAACACCCAGAAGCTATAGCCGAGGAAAAGGACAAGACAGGCGCTGTGCAAGTTAGCAACGAGGTTGTTGGGACTGAAGATGCGCCCAACCCTGAGGGTGTTATGTTAGATCAATGCCAGGTGGAACCAAATAAGAAGAAAGAGAAAAAGAAGAGGTCTGAAGCGGAGCGTAAAGAAAGGAAGGAAAAGAAGCGTAGGAAGGCCGAGGAACTTGGCGCTGTACCGCTCGAACTGACACGAGAAGATGATGAAGCTCCGGCTGTCTCCAACGGCTCTCCGGCTGTTTCCGGGACTTCAACACCTAAGGTACAGGACCGCCCTACTACAGACCCTTTGCGGATATATCGGCGCTGCTGTCAACTGCGGGAGACGCCCATTTTAAAACGCATCAGCGATCAACTTCTAGCTCCATCAAGCTGCTCAGTAGCCGCACCTGGCATTGTGACTTGTCTAGATCTCACAGGTTCCAGGCTACAGCTCGCAGATGTCATTACTCTCGGGGATTGGTTAGCTGTTGTGCCGGTCAAGAGGCTATTGCTTGAGGATTCGGATCTCACAGACGAGATGACGCGTGTTATTCTTGCGGGGTTACTTTCTGCCAAATATTCCGAGGGTCCCAAACGGCGTTCCTGGGCAAAAGATGATCATACAAAGATCGAGGAGCGAACTGGGGTGGTGGAGAAACTCTCCTTGAAGAACAACCCGAAAATCACTTCGGATGGCTGGAAACACATTAGCTTGTTCATCTACATGTGCAAGTCATTGAAAGCTATAGACGTTTCCATGATTCCATTTCCTCAGCCTACCAAGGGACCAACCATACAAATCGCGCATGGGATGGCCTGGTCGAAAGCAACCTCAACCACAGACATTGCTGATATCCTTTGCAAAGCCATTTCTGAGCGCCTCGCGGGTTCACGACTAGAGGAGCTCATCATGGCAGAATGTTCGCTTACGGCTCAGAATATTAGAAAGATCATTGATGGAGTTACCATCAGTGGGATCCAAAGGCTTGGCCTCGCTGGCAACGATATCGACAGTGAAGGCCTTGATCATGTCATTCGCTATGTGCGATCTGGAGTATGCCATGGCTTAGATCTGGGAGGCAACGATCTAAGGGAAGGTATCGACCGCCTGTGTGAGGCATTGAGCAAATCTTGCCCCTTGTGGGCTCTCAGTCTGGCAGATTGCGACCTTACTCCAGACTCCTTGAAACCTCTCTTTCCCGCCTTAGGAGCCCTACCGAATTTCCGCTTCCTAGACCTTTCTCATAATAGAGATCTCTTCTCTACACCATCTCCTACATCTCTTTGCATTCTCCGGAAGTACATTCCTCAAATGAAGGACCTCAAAAGATTACATCTCCTAGACGTCTCATTATCTCCAGCCGAGGCAATTGGTCTCGCAGAGGTTCTGCCAGAGTGCCCTAAACTTGCACATCTTAACATCTTGGAAAATCCACAGATTTCTGCTCTGTCTACCGCTTCTGACGAATCTGATCAAGAAGAGGCTTGCGCACTTTATGCGTCTCTGATGGCAGCAGTGAGAGTATCTGATACAATCATTTGCATAGATGTTGATGTTCCTGGCGCTGAAAGCAGTGAGGTTGTCAAAGCTCTGGCGAAACAAGTCGTCGCGTATTGTTTGCGGAACATGCAACGCATAACCGAGGTGCCCGAACTCGGAGTAGGCGAGAAAGAGGTTGAGGTGCCAGAAGTACTCATGCACCTCGTCGGTCACTGGGAGGGATTCAGCGAGAACCATGACGATGATGACCCTGCTCCAGATGATGACTACATCGTCGGCGGAACTGGTGTTGTCAAGGCTCTCAGTTACTGCCTATCGCAAAAGGAGTCAGATCTACGTAGGAGATCGCTTTCTGCGAGCGGTACTGTCACTCCACGGGGCCATGTTGACGACAGGGAAGGTGGAATGGCCAGAGCCAAGATCATGTCGAGGAACCTCCTCGAAAGCGCACGAAACATCCGAGCCCGGTTGCAGCCAGCTCTGGTCAGGGAAGCCAGGGCAGGAAATGAGATGGCGTATCGTAAGTCCCCTAATTACTCTTGCTACTGTTAGTGCATTCAAGTATCATTTGAGCCATATCTGTCAGTCACTAACATGCCCTCCAGGCCGTCTCCTTTTCCTCGACCAAACCCTCCAAGGCATGATCGCACGTTTCGAGGACGAATATCCTGAATGCCGCTTACCATCCACCGAAACCACCGCTGAGACTGAGTCCACACACTCGACGCAAAGTTCCACATCTCCGCTTACCTCAGCTGCCCCGACATTCTCCATGAGTCCGCCGGAAACCCAGCAGCAGGAATCAGACGAAGAACCAAAATTGGCGCTTCGCTCCCGCCACAACTCTGACGTCTCGCTCGCCTCTCGTGCCCTGTCACTTGAGGAAGGCCGCATTCACCGCCTCGGCCAACGCGTCCGGAACGAAATCCTCAATAACTCTCGTCCAACTTCCTCATCGGGCACCGGCGATCGTCACACAGACTCGCACCCACCATCTCCCTTGGACGATGACCAAATGCCGCCGCACCTCCGGGCACTCCAAGATAAATTGTACAACCTCACGGGCGAGCAAATGCGTGAATATGCCGAGACTAAGGGCTGGGAAGAGACACTTCACGTACTCGGGCAGAATGCTGAAGAGCTGCAGAGGTTGGAGCACGAAGCGCCTGAAGAGTTTAAGAGGTTTAGAGAGGCGCAGATAGCGGCATTGGCGAATGCTGGGAAGAGGAAGGAGCGTTTCGAGATTGGAGCTAAGGACGATGATAATGATGTTGCTGTTGAAGATTAAAGAAGCGAAAGGGAAGGGAAAGAGGGGATATCGATCTGTACGATTTGTCTTGGTTTGCGAGCGCGACAACCCATGACGAGCTCAATTCTGGAATCTCTGCGGTAGGGCTAGAGTAATTTTCTTGGGCCGAGTGCTGGGCCAAGAAAGCTTTGGAAATCGTCAGTCCCAAATGCCTTGAAAGTTCTGACTATTTCAACCAGCCCATGGACGAATGTTTTCAAATCGGTTTTCGTTTGCGTTCGAACATACACGAACTTGCAATTTGGACGGGCCCCCTTCCTGGCGGCTCCTACTTCAGCCTATGAACGATTATTTCCTTTGTTTCCGTCATATATCCTCGACTGTCGCTCGCATTGGGAATTCCTGGACCGGAAATTTTGTTTTGGGCTGCAGCGCTGTCTTTACTGCAATGCAGCATGGGCACGAAATCATAGCGTCTTGTTTTATTTTGCTCGAAGGCCTTGTTTTTGTCATTCGCAACACCAGCTAAGGAGGTGGAAAAAAAGCTGGAGTTGGATCAAATTGGAATCGGTTCTTATTTGGCATCTTACCTGCTTTTGAGTTTGGTTTGGTTGGAAAGTCTACATTTGAATGTGTTCTCTCTTTTGGTTTTGGTATACCACATAAGCGTGAGCGTTTAGCTTTTTTTTTTCTGCGAGTTTTGTATTAAAACGGGACCTGGGATGTATATATGGGGACTTTTGGGGCCAGGGGGAAGGTCTTGTTGCGCGGTGTGAGGGGTGATTTTTATGATTCATATTTGATTAAACACAGTGTGATGTTGCACTGTGATTCTGCGGTTGTACTATCATTCTGTGACGTGAGAGACTTCACTATGACGACTTCAATCGATGACATTCATGATAGCGATGTACGAGACGCGCTTGGATGGAAGAAATGTGGCATGTGTGCTGGCTGTCTGGCTGTGTATGACAACTGGGTTTGATATGGTATATGCGGAAGAGAAAGACTGGGCCTTTATCCGCTGTTTTTGTTTGCATACTATCGCCATGTGTCCCACCCTAGGCATATTTGCGTCTTGATCTGATGAATGTATATATCTTGCTCAATTGAGACTGTTCTCCGGTCATCGTTCACATAGATTCGAAGAGGGTTGTTCGCGGCAGTGAGTGGATTCCAGTTGGAATTCGCGGTGAACCTAAAGAGGTTTCATACATGAAATATATTCAGCCATCGTCGATAGTGATTAAGTTCTGGGTACGCCTCTGGAGGCCTCTTGGATCCATTTCGTAAGGTCCGTTCGCGCCATGCGTGATTTGTGTTGATTGGCTTCGTACGCTTTGCCCGTCGATGAAATTGTGTCTGAATTCGTGGTGAGCCTAAAGAGGGTTGTGGTGAGGTTGAAAATACGACTCGGTCGTCGATGGCAATTGAGCTCTGTATACGCTACTGAAGGCTTCCTGGTCTCATTTCGCAACGTTCGTTTGCGCTACGTGTGTGTTCGGGTGATTGACCTTGTATGGCTTGACCGTCACACAAACCCTAATTATTGTAAGCTCCCATCGAGTACCATATCCATTTCCCTAAATTTTGCAATGAGTACTCCAAGTGTTTCTAGGTGGTGATTTAGTCTCTGAGTAGTTAGGTTGAAACAAACTCTATAAGGTCAATGCAAGGCGTTTCGGGGTGCGCCAATGCAGGCGTGGAAGTCGATGGTTAAGACCAATCCTGAAATGTGTTCGTTGGTTGAGTGGCTCTGGAAATGAAGGTCCAGAAGCGTTTTGGTATAGTAGCTCGAAGGAACTAATTTCGTCCGATGTTTTGACATTGCATGAATGTTGTGGTAGTACGAGGGCAGACTCGACGGACGCTGAGAGATTCTGACTAGAGCTATAGCACGCTGCGGCGATACCAGATTAGAATTAGCTTATGACTGTTGAACGTCTTCGAAAGACGAGGACGCAAACGCAAACTCTTGATGATATCGCGCACGGGCAGGTCGGCATATCGGTTGATGTAGGAGCGTTAGCGCCTCTGGTGCCTGGAGAGGCCTGTTAAGGCTATGTATCAAAATGTAGGCTCGACGACAACGCAGGATTCTTGCTCTTAGGTGTCGCTTCTAGTCCAATACTCTCAAGTAGCACGTAGATGAGTACGACATCCATCGCTTTTACGGTCCAAAGAGCCCCTTTATCCTCCCTTTGGCAGCCTGGAGCCTACAACCTTTGCGTCAGCCCCTCGTCAAACCTCCGCTTTGGCTTTGGATTGTCAACGTCTCGAGGATCGAAAGAATTCATCTTCATGTGCGGACACGCGTCCCCCAACAAACTTGAAAATTAATCCAAGCTGTTTAAGTTAGACCCTACGAGGTGATTCGGGTGTCCCCTAGATCAGCCAAGGCGCCCTTCGATCGGACAGTCCCAAACACTGCTACGAAGTAAAATCACTACCTTCGGACCAACCTGTATGGTAGCAAAATAATCTTTTTTGCTTCTCCGGAGAAGAATCCAGTCATGTCGAGTGTTGGCCAAGGAAACGATCGTGAAAATCCGGTTCAGAAGCCCGCGGAACAGCAACTCAATCGGGCTTGCGAATCATGTCGACTCTCCAAAGTACGCTGCTTAATGGACACCGCATCGGGATCGCCAGTATGTCAGCGTTGCGCAAAAGCTAGTAGGACTTGTGTCTTTGCTGCACCGCAAAAGAGACGACAGCGCAAACGAACCGACATCCGAGTCGCCGAGCTTGAAAGAGAAGTGAGAGCTATGCGAGCACTCCTGAGATCAACCCGGATCTCGCCCATTGTGCAAGAAGAGGAACCGGCAAAAGATGATGAATCCAGCGATCAGGATATAGTTGATGATAATGACGAATCGGAATCGTCGCAATACCAAAACCCCTCCTACGATGAAAATGATTTCGCTTTCAAGTCTTCCGCTTCAAGTGAGCGCAAAGGCAAGATTACTTCCGAAGCTCCTCATTTAGACATTGTAACCCGTGGGATCATTACAATGGATGAGGCGAATGAATTTGTTTCTATCTGGATAAATGAACTTTCTCATTATTACCCATCCGTCCATGTACCAGATGGGTGTACTGCTGCTCAACTCCGATACACGAAGCCAGTGTTATTTCTCGCAATCATGGCCGCAGCCTCCCATGGAAAGGGTTCAAAATTATCCAATCGCCTTCATGAAGAGGTCCTCCGTCTTTATGCAGATCGATTGTTTCTCAAAGGCGAAAAGTCGGTAGAATTCGTTCAGGCATTGCTTGTCTCCGTGACCTATTACACACCGCCAGACTCCCCAGCGCAGCTTCAGTTTTACCAATATGGAAACATGGCTGCTACCATGGCTTTGGAGCTTGGCCTTGCCTCAAAACCTCTGACTTCTGAACAGTTACCGAAAAGAACCGCACCATCATACATGCATATTTCATCCTCTGAGGAACTGCTGGAAAATTGTCGGACCATTTTGTCTTGCTATTTGCTCACAGCTGGGTAAGTAACACACAACAACACCATGAATATTGGGCTAATTAATTTTGGGTAGACTCGCTATGAGACTGCGTCGGCCGAACATACTCCTATTCAATAGTTGGATGGGTGAGTGTTTAACATTACTCGATAAGTCACCCATTATGTTAGACAAGCGCATGGCCGCATGGGTTAAGCTCCAGCGCATTGTCGATGAGACCACGTTATCTTTTGGATTTGACGACGCAAGTACCTCCTTCAGTCTTACGGAATTGAGAATGCAAGTAATTCTTAGACAATTCGAAAGGCAAATGGACGACTGGAAAAGGTCTCTTTCGCCAGGGATTTACAACAGTAAGGCTTTTGCAAAACTCGCTGGAGATTATTACAAACTAATTGGTATTCAAGATTCACTAAATATCGCATATCACCAAAATATTGTAACGATATGGGAGTTCGCCGTGGAGAATGGTCAACACGATGCCCCCAGTTTCAAGAACAAATACTTCACTCTACCCGCTCTTGATGACGATTCGCCACAGCCTGAGGCGCCGCCTTCCCTGACCGCCTTGCAAATCAATGCACATATTAAGTGTATCAGTTCTGCGCAGTCTCTTATCGATGCGTTCTTGAGTCATTCGATTGAGACTTTGGGAAAGATTCCAAACGTACTTTACGTTAGGTCAATCTATGCCCTGATCGGTCTCTTAAAGGCTGACTACGCAATTGGAACTGATCGAAAGGGTCTCGGCGAGTTAATGAACTCCGAGAGTCTGAGAATCGATTACTACCTGAACATGTTAATCCAGAAGACAACCGAGGCAATTGGCCCACAGGAGTGCAGAGTACCTAGCCACTGGTTGAATGTGTTAACCACTAAGGTTAAACCGTGGTACGACGAGTACCAGATTCGATATAAGAGAAAACAACACGGTCAACAAACAATTTCTCCGCAATCCGCAATAGGCCTCCACGATTCCAATTTATCGAGAGAGCAGTCTTCAGAAAGTGAGGACATCCCACAGAACACACCAGTTGAGATTCTTCGATCATATTCGATACCCACAATGGACCGGAGATTGGAGCAAGGACTTTCAAGCCAAATCCAGGGACTCGATGAGCATACAAATCGGGCCCCAGGGCCAGTAACACAAACCGATATTGCGAACACTGACTCGCAATGGAATTTTGTGATGGGCAACCCTGCCATTTCAACGGATATTTCGGACTTCAGCATGACCTTCGAGCAAGGCGATCTTTATTTTTGGAACGATTCCAACGAGGTCATGAATGGGTGGAATTCCGAAGGAGATATACTGAACCAATTTGATTTTGGTACTGGAGCTCCTGGATTGTAAAAGTATCTTTTGACGGTACAACTCTTTGTCGTGGACATGCGTACAGGCATTTCAGGCAACGGCGAGTTGCGGCCGCAGATTCTATGGATTTTGAATATTGCAGGAGTTGGACATGGGTTTTTACTCGCTCTTTGTGTAAAGTAATTACAGCACACTCTTCTCTTTTGGCTCACAGTATTCGTGCGTCTGTAGTGGACGTTTTCCCATTGCTGGATATTGCTTCGAACCACAACGATCAGCGAAGAAAAACAACGTATGCAAGCTTTATAGTCCTCGCGCAATTTGCACGATTCCTGAACGACGATGATAGATCCCGTGTTTTATTCTGTACGACGTTCACCAGAGCACTTATGGATCGGTGGCTTGCCAATGTCGGCGATGATCAACCTCCGACTCGCGATCTCGGAGGATATTGTTCACTCTCTAGACCGAACATCTGCAAAACACACCACCAATTACCAACCGGTCACTTGACCTAGGAAACCCTTTGATAATATCGCCCCTAGGCCCACATCAGATCTCGACTTCTCCTCTGCAATATTCATAGTGAGTTGTCGGAACTATTGAAGACACCGATCACTTCGCCCATTTTTGAGGTCCGCGCCGATTGACACGACCGGCTTCGTAATTCATTTACTATAGCTTTTGATGGAGACCTGAAATTTCTCGAACTGCAGCCTACTGCACAGATATCTTTTTTACTCGTTTTAATTTTTAATGGAGTCTTGATCACCTCTGGTTATAGCTCACTGGACATATCTACGATCTCAAGACGAACTGATTCCAGCGCATCAATAAAAAAAAATCATGTCTGGAAAAGCCTCAACAGATATTTCGACGTCGTCGAAAGAACATAATGTCGTACCGAATTCAACTCGGCCAGGGGAATCTGCCGAGAAAGAAGATCTCACACAATACCCCAAAGGCATGAAACTGTTCCTGATTATGGTTTCCCTCTACTTCTCAGCATTCTGCGTAGCGCTGGTGAGCATCTGATAGGATACTCCTAAACGAAAAATTAATCCTGATTCTTGTCACAGGACAGAACAATTATAGCCACTGCGGTTCCCAAGATCACCGATGAGTTTCACTCGATTGGTGACATTGGTTGGTATGCCAGCGCGTTCCTACTCACTGGCTGCTCCTTCATGCTCTTTTACGGAAAGATCTACACACTTTATGATATCAAATGGATCTATATCACCTGCATAGTGATCTTTGAGATTGGGTCAGCCATCTGCGGAGCGGCACCAAGTTCGACAGTCTTGATTGTCGGCCGTGCCATTGCGGGGTTAGGCTCTGCTGGATTGTTTTCTGGCACGGTGATTATTGGCGTTCACACCGTTCCCCTACATCAACGACCGATTTTCCAAGGACTCTTCGGAGCAGTTTTTGGGGTTGCTTCTGTTGTGGGGCCTTTGCTCGGAGGTGTTTTTACTGATAAAGTGTCATGGCGATGGTGTAAGTCCCACATCCCTCTTTCCCATACCAGTGGTAACCGACCGGATCGACAGGTTTCTACATCAATCTTCCAATCGGTGCTGCTACAATCGTCGGCCTAATCTTCATGCTACATCTCCACTCTCCGTCAGGCGCGAAGGGCATGACCGTCCGCGAGCAAATCGACCAACTCGATCCTATTGGAACAGCCTTGTTCCTCCCTGGTACCATCTGCTTGTTGTTGGCATTGAAATGGGGCGGTACCGACTACCCCTGGAGCGATGGCCGCATAGTCGCTTGTTTAGTCCTCTCAGTTGTTCTTCTCATCGGCTTCATTGTCGTGCAGTATTTCAAGCAAGACTCCGCCACTGTACCACCGCGGATTGTCAAGCAGAGAAGCGTGGCTTCTGGTCTCTATTACACTATTTGTACCGGCGCCTCAATGCTTACTATGGTGTACTACATCCCAATCTGGTTCCAGAGCGTCAAAGGTACGTCGGCTGTTCAGTCCGGAATCAGATCAATTTCTTTAGTGCTCGCGTTGGTAATAGGCAGCGTTACTGGTGGTGCAATTACCTTTAGGACTGGATATTACACTCCCTGCATGATCGTCTCTTCTATCATCGTATCGGTCGGCGCTGGATTAATCACAACATGGACGGTCGACAGCGGAAAGGGGATGTGGATTGGATACCAAGTCGTGTACGGCTTCGGGCTCGGACTGGGTATGCAGCAGCCGAATATGGCCGTACAAACTGTTCTCCTGAAGAAAGACGTACCCGTTGGGTCCTCCCTAGTCTTTTTCGGACAGTCGCTCGGTGGTGCAGTATTCGTCTCCGTCGCGCAGAATATCTTCACCAACAAGTTGAAGGATTATCTGATGTCGGTCCCGGGAATCAATGTTTCTGCGGTTGTGGACGCTGGCGCGACGAACATTCGGCATGTAATACCGTCGCAGCTGCTTCCAATGGTGCTTGTGGACTTCAACTCGGCATTGATAAAGGCGATGTATGTCGGGGTGGCCATGTCGTCTATAGGGATTATTGGAGCACTCACGAT
This sequence comes from Lepidopterella palustris CBS 459.81, assembly GCA_001692735.1. Classification (NCBI taxonomy): domain Eukaryota; kingdom Fungi; phylum Ascomycota; class Dothideomycetes; order Mytilinidiales; family Argynnaceae; genus Lepidopterella; species Lepidopterella palustris. Next base: position 47,604 of record KV744954.1, read on the forward strand.
GGAGTGGAAGAGCATCAAGAATGGAGAGGGGCAGGGTGAGAAAAACAAGGCTCCTGCGGATATCAAGAAGGCCCTTGCGGGCAGTGGGAAGGCCCCTACGGATATCGAGAAGGTTTCTGCGGATCTCAAGAGGGCTCCTGTAGATATCGAGAAGGCCTAATTGCGCTTACATTGCATACTTTGGAGTTTGGTTTCGTGCGATTGGGCACGAGGGAAGAGATTCTCGAACTGACTGTGTAGACTGTACACTATACCCATTTTCAACTCTTTTGTGTCAGATATCTCCTGCTGGTATCATTCGCATGTCATCGTCCGGTTCGGTGTCTATGTGATATCTTTCGTGGAGCAGCCGTCGCATAAGGTCTTTATTCTGGTATTGTGTTTCTGCATTCTCTTTGGTTAAGCCGCCGCGACTATCTCCAGCTCCCTTTATACAATGACTACCGAATCCATTGTTAGAGAAGATCAAACATTTGACTGGGAAACATGGAGAGGATATGATCTTTAACGAGGGCCGCTGAAGCTATATGGAAAGAAGCCTAACTCTGATGCGAGATGTCGGTCTTCAACCTGACACCTGACCTGCCCTGCATTCCTTCTCCACCGAACACCAACTTTTCAGCCCTGGAAGCACCGTTTATAACTATCTCCCGTTAGACTCCTTCAGGTTTGCAAATGGCCAACTATACCGATGCCATAAGCTGCACCAAACTTTTTAATTCGATGATTAATTAGTAGATTATTGAACAAATAATTGCTGGTGGCTGCGCCTTCTTGGCAGCCTTCCTCGATCCGGACAAGTGGCATTTAGATATGGGCTGATTCATACCGACTTAGGTTGGTCGTCTTGTCGGCAAGGCAACGATGATACCTGTTCTTTTGATTATACGTTCATTGAAATCCAACATGTCTGAACGCTTTAGGTCCAGCATCGCGCCTCCGCTCTACTAACTGAAGTGGCTTTTGGAACTGTTCCGTTATGCTCAAAGATGCCTCCTATTAGGAGACGCTGTACTCCTAAATTCGCAGTTATTGTGCTTCTTCTTTGGCTTTTCCTCGCATTGCTCTTCCAACTCAAAGATGAACTTCGGAACCTACCTCCAGGCGCCGAGGTCTTTGTCGAGAACGATTTAGATGGCTCTGATTTCACGAGTGACCAGCGTAAATTGATTACGCAGAATCCAACTAAGCGACGAACCGCTGTTGTCGTCGCCAGCCAGAGAACAGAAGATCCGTCATGGCTCTTCACCAACTTCCCCGACTGGGAGAAGAACATATACGCAGTAGACAATCAATCTGCACCACTTACTGTTCCCCAAAATAAAGGGCGCGAGTCGATGGTATACCTGACGTACGTTCACACTCGTCGAGGAATGCACAAAGAGATTTGCTAACACCGGTTTCAGATATATTATCGACAATTATAACAATCTTCCAGACAACGTCCTTTTCATCCATCCCAACCGATACCAGTGGCATAACGACGACCCTGACTATGACGGCCTCCCTATGCTTCGCCATTTCCAACTCCCATACCTCGAGAAAGAAGGATATGTCAATATTCGATGCGCGTGGTCCCTCGGTTGTCCTGCGGAGATAAAACCGTTGGAAGAGGAGGGAGAACATCGCGCTCAGGTGCATGCTGGAGGAGACTATAAACAAGCCTTCGAGGTGCTCTTCCCAGGAATAGAAGTCCCCAAATTCGTCGGCGTGTCTTGTTGTGCTCAGTTTGCAGCTACGAGGGACAAGATAAGAGAACGTCCAAGGAAAGACTATGAGAGCTATCGTGAATGGCTTCTCAACACTACGCTGGCAGACTCCATCAGTGGTCGCATTCTGGAATACTCATGGCATAGTATGTTGAGACTCTAAACTAACTCGAGGACGATTTTGAAATTCACACCGGTTACTGACACCGCGTAGTGATCTTTGGCAAAGAATCTGTCCACTGCCCATCCGCCGAGGAATGTTACTGCAAAGTCTTTGGCCTCTGCAATTTGGAATGCAAAGAAAGGGGGAGTTGCACTGGACGCTATATCCTTCCTCCATTTTCGACTCTCCCGGAGGGTTGGCCCGTCATTGGATGGCAGGGGGAGCCAAGAAATAGGACGGCACCTGAGACATGAACACATCACGCATGACACTCCCGTGTGATATCTCGGGCGTGCTAAATACCAACACAAGCGGCCTAACACTCAATCGAATAGATTCTGTTTCCTATTTGCGGATCACTAGACCAACATTTCGGAAGGCTCGTACTACCGATGCTCCAATGCACATGGCTCCACGTAGCGTCAATTCTCCTAAGACCAGAAGGTTCCAGGCCAATTCGGCTAACTAATAGCCCTTCTTCCAAGGTGAAACTATATTATCGGTCGAATCCTGATTCGTCGAGTCTATTTCCACGCTTCGATATTGACAATATCCTCGATGCATCTCCCACAAGCTTCGCTTCGAACTCTATACTTTCTCCGCATGCGGTACGGGAATTTTTGTTGAACGGCAGAGATAAAGCACCATGCATGATGGTGAGTTTGTTGAATGGAACAGGGCGTAAAGAAAGTGAGGCGACCAACTGGAGGCTGTGAGCTCATGCATAAATTTCATGCAGACACAACAGAACAATGAAACGCATTCACCCGTAGCGTCCCGGATGTTTGGTCCAATATGTAGATTGATGTGGGGGGTACAAAATGAAACACTACAGTCTGCAATCCTATCATTCAATAGAATCGCCCGTTGTACAACACTGCTATGCGGTTACCCTAATTGATGTCATGATCGGGCTCTGAAATGTGAGCAGTTTTAGTGCGACGTGATAAATAATGTTCTAATCGACGGAGATTGAGATACTTTGATTAGGCTGAGAATGAATCTAATGCAAGGCTGAAAAAATTCTTCGACACATGTCGCAGAGCCTCCATAAAAATGAAGTTAAAATTGATGCGGCATGGATTAGTCTCCTCGGTAAAGATACCGTAAGCGCGTTAGCTTTGATTGGGTATGAAATGCGGCTCCGTTTGTGCTCGGTGTGACACGAACGTTCGGCCTTGCCCTTTGCGACCCCACTCAAGGTGCAATAATGGAGGTCATGCGGCTGTTGAGCCTCATATTTCCTTTTCGAAATGTGCCGAACTCAAATATTGCAACGGATCGGGCTAATGCGCCCTGTGGCTATCTTACAGTACGAGATGTTCAGTTGGAGCAGAGCCTCAATATCGAAAGACAAAAGGCGGGTTTGGACGCCATGCGGCACTCACCTACACAAGGCTGAAATTGGACGCGTATACTTGCAGTTCTTTTCTCTCTGTCCTTGTTCCCAATCGTTGCAAAGTGTCAATGATTTCTCATCGCTCACTCAAGCATTCTCTTATTGGCGTGGGCGTCACTTTCCCTCTTTTGCGTAGCCTTAATCCTTCGTCCTTGTCTGATTCTACACACACCAGCTCTACTATTTCATGCCTCCCTCCCTTGACCGGCTTCCGTTCGACATACTGTTCTGTATAGCATCCAGTCTGACTTTCGACGACGTCGTTCGACTCAGCCTAACATGCCGCCAACTACGGCTCTTGCTCAACGAAAGTACGTTATGTCGGAGAACTATCGAGGTGCGTGAATACGCTCTTCCGAGACAACGTAGCAATGCTACAGTAAGCTTACATCACTAGGCCCATATCCCGCACAGCAAAGAAGCAAAGCTAGCTCAAAGACAGCAAATCACGTACAGAGAAGCAGTACAGAGAATCTATGAGAGAAGAGAAGCTTTCGCTAAAGCATTACCTTATTCAGCTCGTATTCTTGGCGAAGGTTTTGCGTTTACTTACCGGCAAGGCATTCTCTGCTTCGCTTCCGGAAAGTATATCCGAGTCCTGGATATACATTCCTCATCAAGTCCTCTAAGAGTCATTAATCTTTCCTCTGTTATCAATGCTACTGCTGGTGCTGGGCCTTCTGGCGCCGAGCTGAAGTTTTCTTTACTATACTACAGCGATGATATTATAGCAGTTCACTGTGAGAGCCGGAGTAGATCCGGCAATAACTGGCTCCTTGCCATCAGTACCAAGGTGGATGTACCCGAAAGCCAAAGAGTCGTTGCTAAAGTTGAATTGGAATCAAGCAGCAGACTCTTCGTGCGCCACAATGCGTCTTTCATTTACTGGGGTACCCATTCTGGAACAGGCACCCATGGCCACCACGAATGGATAATTCAGGGTATTTCAATCGACGGAAAGCACGTCATTCCGTCAGACACCCGGCCTTTGCAGCTAGAAGAGTTTGTCGGATCCGATATTGGTTCTACAGTCGCCTTTGAAATCCATGAAGGCTACTTTTACGCCCTGTCTAATCAGACATCCTTTGACGTGGAAGAGGTTGATTGGACAAGCTTTTATCATTGTGCCCGCTTCCCGCTCGAACGGCCGTTCAGGAACGCCCTGGAGGTCAACACCCGCATATATCGTCGGCAGCACGCCGAGGGGCCTATCAATGACTCGTGGACTGACCTCAGCTTACAAGTCGACGAAGCCACGAATTATCTGGTGATTGTTGAGTCTCGGCGAGAGTGGCTTGATGGGGCTAGCAAACAGTACCGTACATTCTACACTCAAAACATTACTTTTCCAAGGCGCGAATCGTCCGCATCAACATCGCCAGATGCATCGCCCTCTATCGGTCCCTCAGCAGCAGGTCCTCTTCCTGAGGATGACCCCTTGGTGGCCCTACTCGCCAGTGGCAACAATGCACACTGGGCTCCTTTCGAAACTCGCCATGCTAGGTACACGCATCCTGAATACGGGGTAGAAACCGATACCGCTCGCTCCTTCATTCTCGCCAGGACTAAATTCCGCGCCTACAGCCTCTCCTGCAGTTCCTTCATCGACTTGGTCGAGGATGAAAAATGCTGTGCCGCCTCCGCCTCTCCCTGCACAGGCCCATGTCTGCGTCTACGGATCGGCTCGCGGCGTCTCGCGCCGCTCTATTCGGACGAGTTTCTGCACGACTCTGGCGCAGGCAAAGCCACAGGCATACAAGAAGCAGTATCCTATCCTCCACTTTCCGGTGCCGACGACCGCTTTCGATATTCCCGAATCAAATTATGGCCACCTGCTGCCTCATCCTGCCCGTGTGCGGCGCGGCTGCATCGCATCCTGAATCCTTCCCAGCCGCGCGAATCAGGCCACGGCAAGACGCTCGTCGGGGTCATCGATGAGCGTAGCCTCATCTATATGGTACGACCGGGACGGGACGAGGAAGCTGTGGGGCCGATCGTGCTGGTGAGCTTTGATCGCGAGATCGGACGGCTGGCTGTGTCTAACGACGATGACATGGCCGATAGCGTTATGGGGGATGATGTGAGCGCGGGGGAAGAAGAGCTGCATTGGCGGTGGGAACCGGGGAAGTCGTCAGCTTGTTCGAGTGGGGCATGTCGCTGACAGGTCTTGTGTCGTTCAGGCAAATGATGAGGCGGACGGAGTTGATAGTACCCTTGCGTATCGCCTTACGATGAAAATGTTACGTCGAAGAGCATGCCCTTTTTCTGGTTGCGATTACGAGCTCGAGACAACATCAACTTTCGGGAGGTGGGGGCGATTATGTCTCATCAGTAGCCCTCGTATTTTGCACCTCTCATTCGTTTCTACATTTTCAGCTCCACCTAGCAAAACACAATTTGATCCTACCGTTCGAATCTTTGACGGCAGGAGTGTTATTCCGTCCTCCCTCTCCAGCTTGGCCTGGCGAACTCTATTGATCTTACCCTGCGACCCTCCAACAACAGCAAGAACATTGCTCAATTTTCAATTCACGGCTCCGCCAATCGAACTTTATGAATCCCTCTGTACGAATTTGCGAAGGCAGAGTCTATCTCCGTTCATCTCTAGACAAACGACTATACCAAAGCCCTTTTTCCAATTGCAAATCCGAACAGCCTGCAACTAACATTATGACTGCTGGAGCAGCTAGCTCCAGATCAAGCATTCCCAAACCCTGTGTTAAAGATGATGTCGTGGGACAATTACACGTGAATCAAAAAGATGCCTTGGATCCCTAGATTTGTTCTCAGACTGGATTGGATGTGTCATACGGACTAACGCCATTATTCCCTCAGCTTCTCGACCATCAGTACTTGTTAACGAAAGTTTGATTAGCTAAACTTATTGGTGGTGAAAAAGGACTATCCTATGCACTGGAAAATGGCCACCAATTAGCGAGCCAATTAAGTCATTAATACCGGACCTGGACATTAGCGATGCATGGAATAATTAGATATCCCCCCACGCTCATCATACTATCTCACCCACGTAGCATCTAATAACTTCGAAAGATCAGATCGCTGAAGGTCACCGTACGCCTTCACAACTAGGCCCATGCGTTATCCGATATTATGGTATGAAATGCACTGCCGACACCAGGTCCGGGAAGCATAGTAGGGCATTTGCATAAAGATTGTAGGGATCAGGTGGCCACGTATCTACGGCATCATCTAGAGAAGGGCAATATGATGAAAAGCACGAGTGCTAGCATTGCATTAGACTATGACGGCTCGACTCGTGTAGATTAGGACTCTAGGAGAGTATCAATGTTCGTTGTATCAAGTAGTTTAGAACGCTCTTAATGTCTCATATAGGAAATATGTTCACGTTTTAGTAGCCACGGGTAGCTGTATCAGGGGAGATAAGACCGATGATGGGTAATTGCAGCAGTCATGGAATTGCACTGGATATGATTCTGTGGCGGGATTCGCCCCCAGTCCAGGTGCATTCGCCTCTGGAATTCTATCAGCCTTTATTTCGGTTCTGAATTTCGATCCTCAGGATGCATCCTGGACTTGTCTCCCTCCTTAAATTCTGGCCTTGCAGCTTAAGCCTTTGATATCGGTCGCAGGTGTTCACCATGATAGCTCCGGGCGAATTCGGTATGGAATCGAACTGGATGGCTCTTGTGTCGGTGATCTTTGTTGAGGCTGGAGGCGATTTGGACTGGGTTGGACTAGGGTTCGACTGCTGATCAGTATAGGCAGGGCTTTAACCTGAATAGGAAATACGCTAAACTACTTCTTGTAGCTCCGTCACCCTCACTTCGGTTCCGAATCCCGATTTTTAATATGGGCTCCTAAACTTTCCCTTCCTGATCTTGGTCCGAGATTCTGGTTGTAATTTCCGGTCTTGAATATACGTCGGAGAGGTTCATGGTGATAGCTCCATTCTCCAGGCCCATCATTGGGTTGCAAGCACATTAAATGCGTTAGTAATTATATCCTATGCATTTAGACACGCAGGTAACCAAGACAGCTTCAGGTCGATGATCGCTTCTGCATTTAGCCTATTTATATATCCCATTGTGTACGTGTACATGCAGAGATATATATATCTGATTGTCCAGACCTAAGATGCTGAGGTCTGATCAGTACTCATATTATCGATATACTAGGAAAGTATACATGGGTGGTAGGAAGAAGATTCAGCCGAAGAGCCTTCTCTAGTGAAGAAAATGAAGCAAAAAACGCTATTGGGATATCAGATATTCGGCAGAAAATACAAAGATAAGAGAGGAAATGGGAAAAGAAGTGAAATTCCTCCAAGTCCAATGTAAGAATGAACCGCTAGTGGAAATGAGGCTAAAGAGGAGAGAACAATAGTTATTCAAAAAGGAGTGAAATATTTACAGGAAAATACATCGGATGGGGACTCGGCGGAGGTACTTCGGCGGCTGGACTCGCAGTCCACAATTAGAGAAGCTCAACAAGTAACTGAACAAATAATCCTTGTGTCCGATCTATCCCAGGGAAAGGAAAGGTTCGAACCAGTAGAAATCTAGTATGTGGAACCCCCGGAGTGATTGTTGAAAGATTAGATGCTGTATACGCTTTCCGACGAGATTGGTATTTGCATATACTGAGGCTCCGTCCGTTCGCGACCCAGGAATAAAGCGCCTTGTGCTCCCCCGGATGCTGCGAAAATAGTTCATCTTGATCGTGCACGCGAGCTGCAAGCCTTCGTGCTATACTCTCCACATGTCCATGCCCATGTGGTCTCCCCGGTCCGCCGAGTGCTCACCACAAAACCGCTAACTCACGGTATGATTTCCACCGAGATCCACACGCCGTATTCCCCACATAATTAGATAGCGAGGAGCTTACAGCTCCATACCGTCTATATCTCTCATCAGCACAGCCATCTGTGCACGCTTTGCCGCCTCGGCCAATAGTGCGTATTCATTCAACAGGCTCTTCGTCTCGGCCGCCGTCCTGCCGGCGCCGTCGCGGTTCGGTCTGTAGTCATATCCTAGCTGTCTTGGCGCGGCGATCTCGCTCTGCTGCCGACATTGCTGTGTCTGGGTTTGTGGTTGCTGCGGACGTATGGAGCCGAAGTACTGAGATTGGGCTTGCTGGGCTGAGGGAGAGGGGAGCGGTGCTGAGGCCGGAGATGGCGATACTAACGAGGAGAGGCTACTGCAACTTTGGAAGGCGGAGCTCGCGGTGCTGGACGGAGAGGTGTGCGAGGCGAGTGGAAGGTAAGTGGGTCGGGTGAATGGGCGCGCGGGAGTAGTTGAGGTCGAGGACATTTTTATTACTGTTTTTAGATAGGTAGAGGATGATATTTAAGAGTACGTCAGCAAGGTACAGTCGTCTCCAGCGTGCACTTGGCTTTGGCTTGAGGGTAGCTGTTGTTGCAGTGCAGATGGAGGAGCCCGTGTAGGGACTTCGAGCGCTAAAGAGTAAGCTGGTGAAGGGATGAGAGACGGAGCAAGAGTTGGATCGGAAAGGAGTGAACTCAGTAGAGTTGGCAAACAGCAAAATCTATAGTAGGGGACGGCTAATGCTGCTGTGTGGGTTTTACCGGACAGATTATATCTGATAGGCAAGTTTTTGTTACTCCAGCTAGATGTTCCGAGGTATTGTTGCATCAGTCGAGCACGGGAGACGGGAGAGGGTAGAAAGCTTGCCGCAGTTGGACGGCTAAAGCTCCAGCAGCCGTGGGCAGCGAAACAGCGTCCAGATGGGCTGATGGGCTGCACCGACACCCGCAACGAGCGCCCGTGTGTCACCCAAGGAGCAGCCAAAGCTTTGCACCGATCGCCCCGAGAAGCAGCCGGTGCTGCCCCGCCAAAAAAATGATTGCAGAGTTTGTGCCGGACGCCTGTGATACCTAACCTCGAGGACAGTTGTACCCCTAACACATCGAGCTTTGAGATCTGATTGAAGGTTCGACAGCCATGCCAGTGAGTAGTTGCATCTCTCCACATCTTGAAGCTACCCCTAACTGCGGGTGGAGGGGCCGTCAGAAGCTGATGATTCATGACTGCGATGCCAGCTTCTCCTCATATCGGGTTATCCGTCCTCGGGCAAGACATACCGCTCCAACCAGCTGCGAGACTTCTTCGCTGAGAAGATTGCTAGTTCCACTGACCCTCGTGTCAACCGACTGAGGCTCCATCATATCAACGACCAGACTCTGGGACTCTCCCGCGACGTCTACCACACCGCGAAGGCTGAGAAGGATGCCAGGGCAGAAGAATACTCGGCCGTGAAGAGAGTACTCTCCAGGGATGATATCGTGATTGCGGATGGATTGAATTATATTAAGGGGTTCCGATACCAGCTGTATTGCGAAGCAAAGGCAGTACAGACACCTAGCTGCGTTGTAAGTCATGAAAACCTGACACTGAAGCCTTCCCCTGACATACCCAGAGGTGCACATAGGAACTCCCATAGAAAAATGCCGTGAAATAAACAATCGACTTCTGGCAGACAAGGATAAAGATGGAGGGTATGTGGACGAAGACTTTGAGAATCTGATATTCAGATTTGAAGAGCCAAATGGCATGAGTCGATGGGACAGTCCTTTGTTCACTGTCCTGGACGAAGACGAAACGCCACCCTTAGAGCAGATTTGGGAAACCCTTGTAGGCAGCGATGGAAAGGTAAAAGTAGTGAGATCAAACTTAGCAACAGTGCTCGTATGTATTAATTACTCCTATACATACCTTTAGCACACCTGCTAACAAGTCTCACAATTCTCTAGAAGCCAGCCACAGAGCAGAATTACCTCTATGAACTTGACAAGACCACATCCGACGTTTTGTCCCAGATCCTAACATGGCAGAAGGACCACTCTGGCGAAGGAGGGGGCGAGATAACAATTTCGGAGGTCGAAAAGCCAATTGAGCTACCAGCATCACCAATGACGCTGCCGCAGCTGCAACGCATTCGTCGTCAATTTATCACGCTGAACCGCCAACACAGTCTTTCAAAAGACAGGATAAAACACCTCTTCGTTGACTACCTCAACGACCAATTCCTGCAATAATCGCCACTACCGATTCCATCTATCCCAAAGACCAAATACCATCATGTCCTCGTCGCTTCCGGCAGCCTTCCGGCCACTCCCCGCAAGCGAACTGTCTTCGGCTTCATCTATCGCGAAGCATGTACCGGGTATCCTCAAACCCACACCACAAAGCGGGAAAAGAGGAGGAACGACAGCGTATCGCTAGCTTTCCCCAACTCCCGGGAAAATTGCACCGGGAATGTGTTCAGAAGATAATCTCTTAACCTGACACTTTGGACAACATTTTATCTCCTGGCCCCGCATCTATCCGCTTTGACCCATACATAAGGCGGAGCGTCAGCCTCGTCTACGCACGCGAATCCTTCACTGGATACGCGTCACTGGTGGTGTGACATGACGCCAGAAGACGCCTTATTTCTCCAGACTGGCCCCAGGATCTGATGTTCCGGGTATTTGCAAACGTCAAGGCGTTTGCGGGCTCGCTACCAGAATTGCGTTCGAGAAACGCTGGTGGTCCTCCCCGCAGTCCCTCCCTATCAGTACTGTACATCATACGATCACGCAAGGCGAAGCCTCGCAATTCGGAGTTCCTCTCCCCCTTCATCCTCTTCTAGGATTCCACGTGGTGGAAAACGCCAGCTTTGCCTGCGTGTTCAAGGGTTGTGAGGTTTTGAAGGTCTCTCCACTCGCAAGCCAACTGCCGCCCAATAATGCCTCTAATGATTCGTTTCAAGCAAAGCCATAACGAAGCCTCCGCTGACTTCCAGCCCTTCCGTCTGCATGGATTTTTTTTTTCTATATGGGCGCAATAGAAGGATCTGGACTTTACCCCACCAACATGCAAGCCGGAAGGAATTTTTGCGATTTTCTGCATTTTGAGATGAAGGTGGAGTTGAGTGCGTTGGTTTGTTGCTATGGAGCTTACTGTACATACGAGCTGATGTGTGGGTAAAGGGCGAATGCAGGCTGGGCAGCGCAGCGGATGGTTTCGGGGATACACGAGTCATGGAGGTCTCACATGAAAGTCCGAGGAATCGCCAAGGGTTTGGCAGTTGTGGGAGGCAGGGAGGGCGGTGTATAGTAGGAGGTGAGGCTTCAGAGTTGGAGGTGAGGCTCCAGAGTGGGAGGTGAGGCTCCAGAGTGGGAGGTGAGGCTCCAGAGTGGAAAGGGGAGTTGGAGGGAAGTGGATATGTACGTGGAGTCATGAGTGTTGGTCGCAGGTAGGCAGAGAGAAAACAGTGCAATATTGAAACAATTGGACAAGTAAATTTTTACTACACATCTAGGTAGATGGATAGGTACAACTCTAGGTCCCCCCAAAAAAGGAGATCTAATTAGGCAGGTAGGCACGGCACGCGACCTTGCTTGCAATACTATCGGATTCGGTCCGATTGTTTGATCCTCCCACCACGAGGAAAAAAGAGACTGGCAGAAATAGGAGTAATAATGGAAAAATGGAAAAGTTGTTCGTAGTGACTGGATGTCAGTGGCAAGAATACAAACGTTGAGGTTGCGTTGCGTATGTGGTATCCTTGAAAAGAAAGATACGCAACTAAAGAGGAACCAGAAATAAGATGGCTGGACAGAACCCAGACACAAAAACACTTTCCTCAACCCCTTTATCCCCAAGATAGTAACTGGAAAAGAACTCCCCCAATCCCCAAAATATGTACGAAATATGTACGAAAATATGTACGACAATAGGACAACCCGTGCCCCATACACCAGTGGTATACCCCGTTCGTCATATAAACATCAAGATGAATAAGCTTCTGGCTCAAAATACTCCACTCCCCTGTTGGTGATTTACAACCCGAAATTGCCATCCAATCCCGTCAACCCAATGCCGCCATTACCACCTCCCGGCGTCCCCATTTCCGGAATCATTATACCATGATAAACCCTCTCGTTACTTCCCGAAGATCCAAACTCACCAAACTCTTCACCACTTGTCAAACTTTCGTCGCTAAAGCTCAGCACGCTCCGGGGCGGTTGCTGGTCCGTCGCTCCGACACCCCAAACACCCGGTGACCAGGTAAGATTTGCTTCCGCGCCGGCGGAAAGTGGCGGAACGTCGAGCAGTCCCTCTACCATTGGGCCGCCATAAATGGTGTCGTAAATATTGGTCTGGCCATTGTCGAGGCTTGAGAGTAGGCGTTCCCAGTCTGTAGGCGAGACTTCTACTTTACCGTTCGAGTTTGTCGTGAACGGGTAGGCCGATAGTGGATCGTTGTTGAAAGAAAGGTAGTCGATGTTTGGCTGGCGTTGAGAGTTGATGTTGGGGCGTCGTTTGCTGTGAGTGGTTAGGGAGGAGCGGTGCGTTAATGGACTCAGTGTTGGTTCCGATTGTGCAGTATGGGTTTCAGAGTGTATCGACGAGATGCTACCCGAAGATTGGTTCGCATGATGGCCGAGGGAAGGGGAGATGGCTGGGAGCGTAGCACGTCGAGGTTCTTTAGGGCTATGCCAGGTATGTTTAATAGCAGAGGGCGAAAAGCGGGACGCAATGGCCCTAAGCTGCTTTTGGGTTGCTCGGAAGGTGTCTTGAGGAGCTGCCATGCTACCTTCGGAGTTATGACGAGAGATTGACGGCAGCGGATTCTTCTCTAGGCGAGATATGGAGATCATGGAACAGCCTAGACGACGGAACTCTGCGGCACCGAGAGCTGAACCACGCTCGAGCATCTCGATAACAGAGCACACGAGTCTCTGACTATCTTTGATGAGCTTGCCATCTTGATCCAGGTCCAGTGTTTGGTAGAGAAGGCCGAATCCAGCTTGCACAAGGACCTCGTTCTTGTCAAGGCAAAAGGAGAAGCTAAGCTTCCGTTCATCCAGGAGCTGAACAATCTGAACGATATGCTTGCATGAGTCGGCAAGCGCGACACCTGCGGAAGATCCTCTATCGCCTAGGTTGGCTGTTACAGCCGGACGATAAATCAAAGAACGAATATGGTGGTATGCCAATGACTATCATGTGTCAGTGGGCAAGCAAAGTACTTCGGAGAAAACGGGACACATACGAGAATCGGAGATCGGCTACTGGTCACGCTCGTGCTCGGCTTGTCTTGGTGGAATTGCAGCCTAAGATGGGGAGCGAGGTTATTCAACCAGTCCTCAAGTTCGTCGGCGAGAGACGTTAGTGTGCGGAATGATATTTCATGTGAAGCCGACGCAGGGTAATTCTCTGCCAGCACTTTCGCGAGTACCCGAGTGACACGGAACAGAGCCAGAGCACTGGAAAGTTTTGTAAACTCTCCTGGCAGGGTTGGCAAGAATCCCTTTTCTGTGACATACTCGTCGTCAGCATCAACCGGGTACTCGCAGTGGACGTCGTCTTCCGTCAATAGTTTGGGCAGTCCAAGATGTGCGGCGGAAAAGCTGGAGCGGTGAGTCTTGAGACAAACAAGAATTAAGTGGAAAACGTACCAATCAATAGTATACAAGGTCCAGAAGACCTTCTTCCTCGTCTCACTGGTCAAAGCACCAAGCGCAAAGCGCTTTTGTGACTGATGCAAACCAAGGCGCTGCGACAGGCTTATCGCCAATCCCTTGTACTTGAGTAATCGCGCGTAGTCAGCCTTCAGAAGGCAGTAAATCTGTGCGAGGATAAGACATTGTAGAGTTGACAGGCAGTTGTCCATCAAAAAACTATCGAGCGCGGCCTGCCACTGAGCTTCGAACGATTCGACATCTTGCGAATCATGCGACTAGTTCAATTAGTGGAAGAAGGTGTTGCAGTACAGGAGCATCAACATACGTCACTTGATAGTGCGGCTATTCCAAAGACCAGGTTGAGCTGTGCAAGTGACTTCTTATCGTCTATGGCATCTGGGTTCGAGACATACTCTTCGTAAAGTCCTAGGAATGTCGGTCGGTGAAGGACTGGGAATAAAGGAGCCCATTCTTGGAAAAAGATACTGATCATTTGGTCAGATATCAGGCGAGGAGGCGCTTTCCATGAAACAACGCGTTCTTGAAATTCTCGTGGTGGTGCTGAGGTCTTGGTGCTAAAGAAAGCTTCTGAGTCGATGTGTGCGCACGAACTGCCAGTCTCCTGGACCTTGTGCTTGAACGCGTCTGCTATGAGTTAGAAAGGGTAATTTTTTTATCCACGTCCGACAGCCATACCGATGAGAGTCCTTCCGCTCGATGTCCCTACAAAGTATGAATCACAGTTGTCATCGTCCAATAACAGTGGCGACTGCAAAACCTTGAACACGTCTTCTTTATCCTGCAGCTCCTCTCTATTTTCGGTAGATGGCACAGGAGACATAGATGACGACCTTCGTAGCGATGTCATGGATTGTGGTGAATGCGAATGTATCCTGGAAAGCATATCTATCTTTTCATCCTTCTCATCCAGCAAATCCTTCAGTTCCCGGACTTCTGCCTCCAACGATCGTACCCTCTCTTCCAAAGACTCTGTATATCCCCGTGGGAAGGCGCGACGACTTAGCTTGTCGCTCGTTTTGCACTCGAATCCAACGTTGACGCATTGCGAGCAGCTCGGCCTGATGCCGTCGCACCGTATCTTCTTGGAGCGACACCGGTCGCATGCTTGCGCGATGCGGGTTTGCGCGTTGGTACCGACCTTGATAACCTTCATGGGGAGTATGCCGGGCATCTTAACGGTGGGTCTCAACGGTTGTGCGGTATATATTTGTGTATTTTAAGTTCCGAGGGACGGTGGATCAAGGCTAGCAAAAGGCGCTCCGAGGTCGTAATCATTCGGGTGTGCCGGAGGCGGATTGGTGCAGGTCTCTGCGCCGTTGTGTATTTATTCGCGATTGCGGTATATTAGGAGATAGATGATGAAAATGCAAGGAGTTATGCATGGGCGGACTTGAGATCATAAGGAAAGGTCCAGTTGGTGTCACTGGCGCATGTATGGAGTGGGCTGGGGAAGGAGAGCTTCTAGAGGTGCGATGGGCCTGGTGTGCGCGAGGAGCGCTTTGCCCACCCCGACCTCACCATGACCACCCCGGACTCCTGAATGGCAATGCGGGGAAAAGACCTCTGAACCAAGCGAATGAATGGCGCCCAAATCATTACTCTCCTCCCGTTCCATTTTCGTCACCATTCCAAACTGAGCGCCAACGCCTGTCGACGCCTGCGAGGAACAAGCTCTGACACCTTGTCTCCGCGTGGGTCTCAAGTGCCATGCTGCGCAAGGGAGCTCCCTGAGCAAAAGGAGTAGAACGAGCGCCAGCATCTCCAGAATACGCTTCAGTGTGGACAAAGAGTCATGGTGTTATGGGAAATGGAGGGCTGACAGCGTGGAGATCGGACCACACGATATGATTGAGTGAGTGCACACGGAATCCCTCATCTAGCGTCGACTAACTGCCCAGAGGGCTGCGTGATGTGCGATGCGTGATGCTCTGAACGCTGTGTATCTCAGCCAAGAGTCTATCATCCGATGAAGGGCATCACGCCTCCTTCATCGTCAGGTGTGGAAAGGATCTGCCCAGCGATCCATGCACTCTTGGTAGAAGTGTTCCTGCTTGAACCCTTCTAGCATTCATCGCCGGCCACTTTCGGCGTTTCAACTATTAAAATTGCGTGCCCCATACTCCGGGAGCATTGGCTAAGGCATCTTGCTGTTCGCCCTTGGATCACCCCAATTTATCGTCGTTCCAGAAAACTGAAAGAAAATGTGTTTCTTCTGGGTCACTGCTTCTCTACACGATATCATTCGACCCTTGACTCTCCAAGACTACTGGGCTGGACAGCACTCCTCGGTGCTCGCCGTGGCCAAGACATAAGCCGGGAAAGCTACCGTCACGGTCCAAACGTACATAATTCGGCCGAACATGCTTGTCGCTGAATCCTAATGCAAATAGTAGGTAGACACTTTGTGCAACCTTGGAGTTATCCTATAGTTGGAGGTCCATATATATGCAGTACAAAGGAGCGGTACGGACCAATTAGTTCATCCGGGAATACCAACAGTTGGGCTGGCTTACAATTTACGTTCATTTCAGCGAGAGTTGAAACCCAAAACTCAACAACAAAAAATTTTAACAAAATGTTTTAGCAAGAGTTGCGCGATTTCTTGGACGTGACAGCTGCCTGCAAGCCACTCCCGTAACTCTGATGGAAAATGTGTAAAAAGGACAAAAGAGATGTTCGACCTACCCGGGCAATCTCGGAACACGTCCTTTTAAAAACTTCATGCAGATATATTGATGCTTGTTACGTATGGCCCGCACTTTCCCATGTGCAGCCGTGGTTCGGTAGATAGTCTTACATGGCTCTAGATAAGAAATCAAGTGAAATCTTCTTCCTCACCTGCAATTCCAAGGTAACGCCTCACGGATTCTGATTGAAGGAGAACCAACTTCTGATTGCGCAAAAAAGACATTAGCTTAAGATTCTGTGATGGGCACGGCAGAAATAATGGACCGCGGGCAGAAGCGAACGTCTCAAGAATGACAGTGGATTTTATAGTTTTCCTAAAACGTACCTGATCTTCAAGATCGCTGTATGCCCTCTCCAACAACTCCATTTCAAGATTGCGGAGTCGGTCCGCCAACATCCATGGAATCTCTCTGATGGTAGCATTCCTTTCCCCATGGTCCGTCTCATTCAGGGCTTGGAGCTGAGCTTCAATGCGGTTCTGCAGCAAAGAGACGGCTCGCAATTGATACACATCCCATAGCGCATGCGTCTGAAGAAGATCTCTCAACTTGGAAGTATCTTCCAAATCGCCGTCCATCCAGAAAGACTTGAGCTCTGTCTCACCATCGATGGTCTGCGCGAGCTTGAAGCTGAGGCCATCTTCCTCATTAACACAAACCAGCCACACAAAATCGCTTTCCCAACCTGTGCAATCTCCCTTGTCAAATATGCGAAAACCCGGAGCCGCAGTAGTGACGGCGATCTTGGCAGCTCTGAGGGGATCGTCATGCGGAATATCGAGATCAAGGAAGATGACCTTAGCGGACTTCATAGAGTCTTCAATAAAACCGTAGGAGAAGATCATTTCACAAGCGCCTTTTTCATCGCCGTACCTTACAAGTGTGAGTCAAGGAATAGAGCCAGGCGAAGAGCACCTACGTTATAGTAATCTCCCCTTTTGCTTTAATCAGTTTGCCCTCTCGTAGTAGTAAAACACCATTTCCATCTCGGTCAGTTTCGTACAGTGCAGCCGTAGCCTCGCCAGAAGAATGGTTGGCCATATCCACGCAGGGGACCATGCAGTCTCCAATGCCTGGGAACTCCAAAGCTCGTGACCGGTACATGGCATCGACGTACATCCAATCCTCGAAAGCAAGCCGGCCTTGTTCGAGAGCTCGGTCATTTGCGTCGAGGTCATCATCCTCGTTGTCTTCGTCATTATTCTCACCCCCATGCCACCAGTGCTTTTTGCACCAGTCAATGTGCTTGGTCGCAATCCTAAAACGCTCATACTCCCGGAGCAGGCTATTCAGCTTTGCACGAACGGCGGGCTTAAGAGTTGTGCCAACTAAAAGGTCTTGTTCCTCTTCGGTCCAAAGCGTAGGGAGCAGCTCATCTGGAAGAAATTTGATATACCTAGGGTTGGTAAGTCCCCGTGAACTGTTCAAAGGGACAAGTATAGTACTCAGTCAACGGGTTCGTCACTCCGGTGCTTTCTGATATGTCGGGACATGATATCGTTACTTGCATGAGCAAGAAAACTAGTATTGCGCCTCTAGCAGTCTAAAATGCAAATTAGACTGTGGAAAACAACACAAAGATAAAAAAGAATCCCGATGGAGTAACAGGATTGGAAGGATTAGACATGTGAAAAAGTGGTTCCTGCGTTGTCAAGAATCCGACACCTTTTGGTTGCCGGAAGGACGACTTGAGCTACTCAAAAGGAGTGATGTGTTCAGGTTTCCTGGTATTTTACACTCTTCTCTTCGGTATCTTTCAAAACCTGTTCTAGCCACTGGAGGCTCCAAGCCAGGCTGACCGTCGAATACTTTTGTGTCGACTTCGCAGAGAGAGTCAACCAAATCTCACGAGAGCTAAGCTGGGAACCTAGCTGCAGCACTCAAGTTGAGCGACAGAAAATATCAAACAAACATACATACCCGTCCAAAGTCGTCCAAGGAGTTAAGCACTTCCTTCAATTGCTGGTCGGCTTTCGCAAAAGTCTGGACACTCTCAAGAGAAAGTATGAGATCTCGCGGAACAATCATGAGAGGACCCTCATTTCCATCGGCTAAGTCCCGCTCTGCGATGATAGTGGATCCTCGTTGTTCGAATCCTGGCATCGGCCCTATTTGGATACCGTTGAAGGATACACCGTTCCATTCGGCCCAAGGACGAAAGGCGGATATGGGCAGCTTGAGCCAACCCTCTGCTCGTCCTCGTCTAATCATCGTGGATATGAAAGAGTATGTGTTAACTGGAGATATTGTTCAAAATAAGCGATTTAGCCTTCTCCGCATGGTTGCGCTGAAGTGAAAGGATTGTACGGAGGTTGTTGAATGATGAGCTCACGTGCAATACTCCGTACCTTGTACTCACGCAGATAAAGCCTTGGTTAAATACTCGGCCGGCCAGAATCTCAAGACAGGATATAGTAATGAATGACTGCTTAAATTTTTTATTTTCTTTTGCGCTGAAAAGTTTCCGATAGCTATTCGTGTATTGGCGGGTCTCCTGAAAATAAACTACAGAATACAAGGACATGCTCACCTAAAAGGCTGATCGCAACATTCCCCAGCCAGGCATAGATGCAAACGCGTTCCTTTTGATTTGTTGTGCCGTCTGGAAATGCAGCTTCACGCCTTGTTGTTGGTCAGTCGCACGGCAACCCGTGAGCTCGAGACAAACCCGTGGTTGAGCGCTAGTCCACTTTTGCTGTTGTGATGTATGGCCCAAGCTTTATTTTGTTTACGCAAAACTCCGATAGATATCCTCCATATCCTCCTTCATCCATCCCATCCCCATTCTCTCCACGACGCTTCTTTCCCACCACATCTTTACAATTATTCCTTATTGTATGTGGGAAGTCCTTCTGGAGCGCTTTGCGACCACAACAATACCCACCAGCACAAATTCCTGCATCTGCCGCTCATCCCCAAAGAAATACTATCGACCCCATCGTCACTACTCCTCGCCCTTGATATTGGCAGGAAATATCGGTCGCTGTACAGAGTAGTGAACGGAGACGATAGTGCAGTGGTTGCGCCTGCTCTCTGACCTTTGTGCTGTGCGAACTATCTGCCATAGCAAAGATGCCTCTTGCCACTGCGACCAGCTATGGGCAAGTCATTGAATACATCCAAGGTATGTTTACAAACCACATTCAAGGATACTAGGCCTTCGTGTCCTTAGAGGCAATGTATACTGACTCCATGCCTTTCTAGACCGCCTCTACCTAGCGTCCTATACCCATCCTCCCGATGCCCACACACCATTTCCCTATCCCAAGCAGAGTCGGTCTCCGAATAAACGCTCTTCGAGAGCGCAGCAAGGCCCAACTCCGACAGCCAGCAATGGGCCGAAAGTCCATCCTCCTGTCTATTTTTCAATAGATAAAAGTCTCTTATACAATGCCTTCCACGCCGACTTCGGTCCACTCCACATTGGCCACCTCTACAGATTTGCTGTACAGCTACATGAAGTCTTAGGGGACCCTGCAAATGAGGATCGGGGCGTTGTTTTCTGGAGCAATGCAGATTCGAGGAGTACGCTTCCCTAGTAACGAGCTCTTCTGAGGCCAAGACTGATATTTTCCTAGGTCGCGCAAATGCGGCCTGTATTCTGGCCTGCTACATGGTCCTCATTCAATCATGGCCGCCTCATCTAGCACTTGCGCCGATTGCGCAGATGGACCCTCCGTGCATGCCCTTCAGAGATGCAGGTTATAGTCAGGCAGATTACGTACTGAATATCCAGGACGTGGTATACGGCGTATGGAAGGCAAAAGAAGAGGGTCTTTGCGGCCTTAAAGAATTCAGCCTTGAAGAGTATACTCGCTCGTGAAAACAATTTTTGAGCCAAAACGACTAACAATGTTTAGATACGAGAAGTACGAGCGAGTAGACATGGGCGACTTTAACTGGCTCACCCCGAGCTTCCTCGCGTTTGCTTCACCACAGCATCAACCAACGCACGTGATCCCTCCGTCCTCTCCAATGTTCTCCACTCTTCCTAAAACGATTGCCGACATACAGAAATCAGTTATCCCGCCTGCTTTCAAGAATGTGCTGTCTCATTTCTCGGCACGGAATATTGGACTTGTTGTCAGACTAAATTCAGAGCTATACTCGCCTTCATATTTCACTGCACTCGGTATTCAGCATCTGGATATGATTTTCGATGACGGAACCTGTCCTCCTCTTGGCATGGTCCGAAAGTTCATCAATCTCGCCCACGAAATGATCACGATTAAGAAGAAGGGCATAGCAGTTCATTGCAAGGCCGGTTTAGGGCGGACAGGTTGTCTCATCGGTGCCTATCTCATTTACAGGCACGGCTTTACAGCAAATGAGATCATCGCGTTTATGCGCTTCATGCGTCCGGGCATGGTTGTCGGTCCTCAACAACACTGGCTTCATCTCAATCAAAACACTTTCCGAGAATGGTGGTACGAAGACTCTTTCAAGGCGAACCTTGCAGAAATGATGCCCTCGACGCCCACAAAATCCGCGCACAGACAACGTCTTGCCAGCAACGGGCAAACCTTTACGCCTCCCAATGGTTCTCAAAAGCGATCCGCGCTCGGGGAAATCCAGTCAAATGATCAGAACAGCGCGAACAATTCCCTTGGCGTTCCAGAGGAAAATCTCCCCGCTCCAACACCGGGACAGCCGAGGAAGACGAGCAAACTATATGGTGGAGTAAGCAGCAGGCATCACTCTCCGCATCGCGTGAATGAGAATGAACCCTTCGTCAAGGAAGACACTGAGATCGTGTCTATGCAACGGCATACCCAGGGTGAGTCCGAGAGCGAGGAGGAGTTCCAGCTGCGTATGCTTGCAAGGCGGACTACGTCACGCTCCCCAAACTCGAAGGAAAAGCGGCGGGCTGTGAGCTGCACAACAACGACATCAACGACGACTACCACAACGGCATGGGCAGCACCAGGTGGCGAGAGTGATATCGAAAATAGAGTCGTTCCTGGAGCTAGGCCAAAGACACCTGCGCGTGAAAAGAGTACGGGAAGTGGGCGCGGTGATATCAGCGTGGGAAAACTGAGGTCGAGCCCTTCCCGACGAAGTATAGAAAGCAAAAGCGGTGTTAGGAAGACTAGTGGGAGGATCGGGAGCGTAGGAAACACGACAATCACCCGGACGAAATCGTAAGACCTCGTATTCATCATCTATTGGTTTCAGCGGTTGTCTATACATAACAAAGGGTGTTCAATGGCCTCTCCATGGCATTGCTGGCGTACTCGGGCTCAGTACAATCTTCACGAATTTTTCCGTCCGTATGACCCTTTTCTATTGCGCATCTGACGCATTTGGCGTTTGCGTTTCTGGAGCGTATCTCTGCTGGCAGTCCCCTATGGGGTGCCATTTTTCGACAGATTCCTTGCCTCATGTCCACGGAGTCAGCTTGATCATTGGCGTTTGAGTCTGTACTGTTGATTTTGGGTTGTGTGCTATTGTTGTGGTTGCTGTCTAGGTTGTGCTTACACATTTGCTCTCTTTTTATCCGGTCTGATGTTCTTATTTTGGAGAGTTAAACTTGTGTAGTGGATACACGATGTGTATGAAAGACGATGATAGCACTAGCATTATACTTATTAGCTCTGAGCAGCTTGTGCCCGTCGTTTTTAGCGAGACATTATCGAACCATTCGCTTTGGAAAGGGAGGCATTTCACCCTGGATTACGTTTGCTGGCAATCGTATGGGACATTCATTCCTCAGAATTTTCATAGCCATTCGTGATGCAACTCAATTAGAAGATGCTTCGGTAATTATATGATAGTGAGTCTCTTCCACAGAATCACTCAAAGAAAATATTGTAAAGCGCTAAATAACATATCCAGGCTCCATTTTCCATATATCCCAAACCTAGAACAATAAATAAGACAGTAATCAGCTCCCCCCTCCCCCTCCACTCCGCTCGGCAGCCCTCTGCCTTTTCTTCTTCAGCACAACACCTAAAGTCAACACAGCCACCAACTCATCCAACTCCTCTGTATCAACGGCAAAGATCCCACCCGTCAAGATCCCGCCCCACCATTTCTGCGAATATTTCCCCACCGGGATCTTCTGCTCGCCTAGACACTTGTACAACGTCATATTATTCGACATCCACTTCGAGTCCATCACCCACTCAAAAGTCGCACTGTTCACTACGAAAGTTTCCGTGCGCCTTCCCCACCGCTTATTCTTCACCCGCACAGTATGTGAGCTATGTGTCGAGCCGTCGGAGAATGTAAGCGTGGCTTCGCCGACGGAGGTCCAGCTGTGCTTCCAATCCGCGACGTGCTGGCCGCTGTTGTCTACAACGGCGTACTTGAGGCCGATCCAGTTGGCTTTGCTGATGACGTAGTTGGGTGCTGGAGCGCGGCTCTTGACCATGTCGTAGACTTTCTTGCGGTATACGTCCGACATGCCTGTATATGGCGTGTCGAGGATGGAGGTCATATCTAGTACGTCGATTGCTTTGGAGAAGAGGCTGTGCGGGGTTACCCATAGGATGCGGTTTGGGTGGAAGGGGGATGAGTCGAGGGGGAGGGATTGGGATATGTCATCGTAAGGGATGGTTTCGTAGCCGTCGTTGGAGGTGGAATCTTCTGTTCCTCTGCGGCCGGGTACGGATGCTGAACGGTGTCGGATTCCTGAAGTGTTTTCAATTTCCTGGGGGTATGGGGAGGATGATGTTGCGTGTATGGAGCGCCGTCGTTCGATCCGGTCGATAGCTTTGAGCTCGATGGATGTTGACATGATGGGGATATGATAGAAACGCAGAATTCGACTAGTATGAATGTAGATTGATGAGCGGAATTACATATAATCGTAGAATACCTCGAAGAAACTCTGAAATGCAAACACCGAAAACTGGCTGAAGCTAGAAATTATATACACCAGTCACTCCTTGACCCTTATGCACCATCCCTGCATATCATCAACCTCGACCCCCATATTGCCTCAAGCACTAGCGGTACGGGCAAGCGAATAACCGTCCAAGCCACCTCAACTTACCTTTGTCATAGGGCGGATTCTCATAGTTGAAACTTGAACTGGATTCCGCCTCGTGCGGCGGACTTCGTATTTCGCTTTCAACAGTGTACCGCCCGCTCTGCTCC